>CAKNYM010032526.1:0-12126 GCA_932195095.1 Andricus curvator
GCCAGGATGGCAATTCTCCATCCGTGGTGACCAAACAAAATTATGCTGATGATAATGATAATGGTGATGAGGAGGAGGATTATGCTCAAAGTGACCTTTCCTCTGAATATGAAATAGAAGAAAAAACAGAAGCCGAAATGTTAGATCCAAATAAACTTGTAGATAGATTGCGCTTTCTTTTACAAGCCCTAGTAGCTGGAAACACCAATAATGTACATGAAATTATTTCCATTGTTAATGAATTGCGTGAGCTTGGTATTATTGAATAATATTTATTTTTAGCAACTAGTTAAATGTGATTAAATTAACATTCACAATTACTAGTTGAACATTTCCTATAGTTAACAATTTTGAGTTTTTTTTCTTACTATTCAATATTATATATATATATAATTATAGTTTTTTACGTTTTATTATTATTATAATGAAATAGGTTGAATAAATGAATCTAATTTGAAATTTATGTGTGTTTTTCTTTATTATCTCACCTGAATTCATTGCAGTTTTTAGGATACCATCTTATAAAACATCTATAACAGAAGATTAGTGCATATATAATCATTGAATCTAATATTTTCAGTCCCTACTTGTCTTAACTACAGCATTATCATACCCACCTCCTCTGCCCTCCTCCTCAATTCCGTCCCCTCCTTCCACGCTTTAATAGTTTATTCAATTCTGGATAATTTAAGATTCAACAGGAGAAACGTGGTTACAACTATGAGAAAAGCAGCGTACCCTATAGTGGTGCACTCTAACATAATCTTTATTAACCCAAGACCCATTGTTAATGAAACTAAGTTTTCGTTTAATAAGTTGACATAGATGAATCAACAGTATGTTCATGATTCTGTTTACCTGAAATCCTTATCTGTTTAACTGAATTTATTTAACCACAATTAAAAGCTGGTTCTAAGAAAATAATAATTTACATTTTTTATATAAAAGCAGATTTTCATATCATTGATTTTTACATAAAGTCAATATTATATGAGAATAGTCATTTATCAAGCTCAGCACAGAGGGCAGCACCGAGAGTGGCGATACATCTAGTATGCAGGAACAAGGCATTACCTACAGTTTCCTTAGTGTTTTTTTTCTTGTTATTTGGAAGGCGACGTGCTCCTTTATTTTACATTCAAATGCCACATATACACACAAATTTTTCAAGAAGAAAGTGTAGGAAGGTCAACACAGCTTTTCAACTCTCTAACAGACGATTTTGAGTATATAATCATTGAATCTAATATTTTCATACCTACTTGACTTAATTGTAATATTTATAGTATCCTCCTCCTCCTCCTCCTCCTCCTCCTCCTCCTCCTCCTCCTCTTACCGTATCCTCATCATGCTCATCCTTCTCGTCCTCTATTCTTCCACATACATTTTAATAGTTTATTTAACTTGATTTAGGATAAATCAAGATTCAACAGGGAAATCGTGATTACAACTACAAGAAAAAGCAGCATATCCTGTGGTGGCGCACTCTATGATAATCTTTGCTAACCCCAGGTTCCCGTTTCAGTGAAACAAAGTTTCGTCTACTAAGTTGGAACATTTGAATCAACTGTATATCCATTATTCTGTTAACCAGAAATCCTTGTCACTTTAAAAATGGATTTATTTAATATACGTAATCAATACTTCATTCAGCATTTTTAGTATTATTTAATTAAATTTCTATATCACTAAATGTTGATTTAAGAGTTCTAGAAAGTAGGTGCTCATGTTATCCCTAGATCATTGTATTATTTTTTAATGTTTGATTCGCAGTATTCTTGCATTAGATTTTAATGTTGCTGAATTTATTTCATCATTCATGGTACTTTATTTCAATGTTTCAAGTAAGTAAATTGAATCTTTTTAGCAGATTACTCTATTATGCGAAAGATGATTTCAACGTTTCTCACAGTTCATTATAATACTTATGTAGCTGATTTTATAAATTCTAACAAGAGCATTCGAATTATATGTTTTTTTTTCATCCCAAAATAGTTTAATCAATATTATTAAAAAATTATTACGTGGCTACCAGGTATTAATTGCTAATAGATTATGTGACATCTGAGTTATATCGATTTAATATTCTAAATCTCTTACTGTGATCCACTGGATGTAATAAGGTCTCTTAAGAATCTGTTGGTATTTTTCAAGATTCATGCATAATTTGTATATGGTTTGATTCATTTGCAGAGGCATGCTGTGAGATTTATGATTATTTTTTTGAGTCGCTCAATCACAAAGCCGTCTGAAATCTTGCAAATGTTACAAAATTATTTTTTTTGCAATACATAGCTCTCTCTCTCTCTCTTTCTCTCTCTCTAGCTTACACATACACACATGCTTCATACCTTGCTGTCACTTTATTGGGAGTTGATTTTTTAGAATACAAAAATTAATTTACTCTATAGCTTATAAGTAAATTATATCACATGGTTCTCTCTTGCACATACTTCACTCATATTATTATTTATCCTTTCTTTTCTTCATCATAAGAAGGTGTTTCGTGGACTTTCTTGAAACAGCTTCTTCTTTATTTAAAACCCATTGACGTTTATGTTTAAACCAATGAGATGATGTCATAAATATTAGTTTGAATAGAAAAACTTCGTTTCTGTTGTAATAAACATTCACCTAACTCCTCCAAATTGTCATATCAGCTCTCGTTTCAGCACTTATTTGGATGCTTCTTTGTCTTGGTTGGATTTATACTTTTTCTATGGTATATTCATCATTTTTATTGTTACGTATGATATAATAAGAGTAAAATATTTTTAAAAAATGAGTTCCTTCTCCTTTTTCTTTCGTGGAAAGCAATATATGCATTTGTATTCATAAATCAGAATTCTCCTCTATACATATACGTATTACCATCTCTGCTATTAATCTTCCTTTCATATCCTGAACATTTTCAAATATGAATATTATTTCATTGATCATACAATTTTCACTGAAAAGCCATTATCGAACAAACCACTATTCTTTTAATATATACTTTAATTCAACTGTCTTTCAGTAGTGTCAATTGAGCAAGCTCTTCCAATAAACCGAACACAAATTGAATAATTATGCATTATTATATATCCTCATATTATTATTATTATTATTATGAAACTACATGTACAATGTTTTTGAAACTTTTTCTAAAAAAGCTGCTTAGACAAATTTGGCACTTACAATTGCGCAATATTATTTTGTGACTATCTGTGGAATGGTCTTGATGTCGGTAAAGTAGAGATGCACCTTCCTTTTGGAAAAGTGACTCAGTAACCCTCTTGTATTAGTGGTCCAATATCTTGCATCTAAATACATAGATTTGGCTCAGTAGCCCTCTCGTGAAAAAGTGGTTCTGTCTCCCTGGTTCAGTAGCTCTCTTGTATCAATGTTGGTAAGGATGATGTTATCAAAATATTTCAGAAACTTAGCACGGACATGAACCACTTTAACTGTAAAATGTTCTCTAATAATATATCTTAAAGTTCTAGACTGCAGAATGTTTTTCACGAATTATTTGCACACTAAATAAAGACAGGAATGTTTAGTTGAATATGTTATCTATAAGGAAGCAATAAATCATCCTTGTTTTTCTTGCAATAACTATATGACGCAGTAGAAATTGACAGGACGAAGCAAAATATAACCTTGAAAGTATTTTACGCGACATTCTTTAGATAAGAAATAACCTTGAAGCTGTATGAATTCAGAATTGCGCAATATTATTCTTTGATGTCATCAGGACCCTCTTAGAATATATATCCAGAGTCCGTCTTGTAACAGTGGCTCAAAAGTGAGATCCAAAGTCCGTCTTTTAATGCGTATCGAGACCCCATCTTACTTTTTGCTTCAGAACCCAGCTTTACCCATCTGATGGATGATTGAAAATTTCGAAATATTTGATTATATATTTATTTTGTATTTAGCTTGTTTTTTATACATTTATTTTTAATTTTCAACGTGCAATAGGCAAAACTGGCCTTTCCAAATATGTGAGTAAGCCTGGAATAAAATGCATTCTGTATTAATTCTCTTTCGAGCCTCAAAATTGTTTGCAGTATCTTATTTCATGTAACACAACACGTCGAGAGGTTGACGGACCTAGCATATGACAAAAGAATGATTATTTATCAAACGTTGGGGGTTGACTATGGAATCAAACTTTTATGAGCAGTAAAAACAAGTGATCTCTAGATAACGAAAACAGAGACTAATGAAATTTATGCAGACACGGTTAGTGCATCAAATGTTTTCTAAAATCAAAACGTTTAAACACATCTGAACATTATCTCGAGTCCTCGCTCGCTACTCGATACTAGAATAAAGCAATAAGAATCCCGAGCATATGACCTTACTCGAAGAAATGCTTTATTCCTTTAGATACTCTTTTACCTATATTATTCGATTGGCTTGAAATATTTTTTAATTTTAATTTTTTTTATCTTCCTCTTTATCCTTGAGTTCTAGAAGATTCTACATTATAATCAACACGTTGGGATATAATTTTTTGCAACGCAAAATGTAATTTGTTATTGAAAATAACCTTGAACTTGTTTACGAAAAATGGCGCAGTATAGTTTGATGATGTCATCAGGAATATTCTAGAAAACTAAGCACATAGCTCTTTTTATAGACGCTCACCTCCTCTACCATTTTTCTGGAGACTTTTGCACAATGTTGCCAGATATTGCATCATATGATGCAACAAAGTTCTGGAAGATTCTACATTATAATCGACACGTTTGGAATATAATTTTTTGCAACGCAAAATGCAATGTGTCATTAGAATAACCTTGAACTTGTTTACGAAAATTCTTTCCAGAAATTTCGCAGTATAAGTTGATGATGTTATTAAGAATATTCTAGAAACTAAGCACTACAGCTGTAGAATATCGGTAAGGTAGGTTTTTATGGTTTCTGATAGTAAATATATCTACCTCTTTATTTCAAAGTTCTAAAACGATTCAACATTGTAGAAAAAAATTTGACCGCAGAATTAAATTATTTAGCTGGAAAGCAATAAATCATCCTCGATTTCTATAAAACTATATTATACAGTAGCTTTAGTGGATGTTTGAAAATTTCAAAATATTTGCTTTGTATTTAGGTTATTTTTCTTATAAATTTAAATCTTCAACGTGTAATAGGCAAAACTGCCCTTCCTAAATAAGAGATGAAAAAGATGATGAAAAACGAGCATATATCTGTGAATAAAAAAGTTATGTGACCTCATATCATGTGTCGTTAAGAAGCGATAAGTCTCGGACAGTGCACTCTTAATATATATAAGTTAAAGCACGTGTGAAAAAGCTTGGAATAAAATGCACGCTGTATTATCTCTCTTGAGTCTCGAAATTGTTTTGCAGTATCTTATTTCATGTAACACATCGAGAGGTTGACTGGACCTAGCATATGGCAAAAGAATGAATATCAAACTGTGCGGGTCGACTAAGAAAGCGAACTTTTGCGAGCAGTAAAAAGAACTGATCTCTAGAGAACGAAAGCAGAGTCTAATCAAATGTGTGCAGCTTGAGACTGCCGATGCATAAATGCTGCTTCTGAAATCAAAACGTCTAAAACAAGTCTGGACGTTATCTCTCTAGTCCTCGCTCGCTACTCGATGCCGGAATGAAGCGATAAGAATTCTGAACATATGACCTACCATAAGAAATGCTTTATTCCTGTAGACAATCTCTTAACTATATTATTCAAATATTTTTTAATTTTAATTTTAATTGTATCTTCCTCTTTATCTTTAAAAATTCTAGAAGATTCTACATTATAATCGACATGTTTGGGATATAATTCTTTTTTGCAACGCAAAATATAACCTTGAAAGTATTTACGCGAAAAATTCTTGAGATAAGAAATAACCTTGAACCTGTTGTTGTATGAATTCAGAATTGTGCAATATTATTCTATGATATCACCAGGACCCTCCGAGAATACATATCCAGAGTCCGTCTTGTACAAGTGATTTAGAACCCGTGGCTTAGAACCCGTCTTGTAAAAGTGGCTTAGAAACCGTGGCTTAGAACCCGTCTTGTAAAAGTGGCTTAGAAACCGTGGCTTAGAACCCGTCTTGTAACGCGTATCCAGACTCCGTCTTACTTTTTGAGTTAGAAACGCGATAAATCATCCTTGTTTTTCTTGGAATAACTATATTACGCAGTAGAAATTGCCAGGACAAAGCAAAAATGTAACCTTGAAAGTATTTACGCGGAAAATTCTTGAGATAAGAAATAACCTTGAACCTGTTGTCACATGAATTTAGCTGGCACAATTGCGCAATATTACTGTGACGTCATCAAAGGAATGTTCTAGAACGGTCTCGATGTCAACCTCACACAGACACACGCACACAGACCACCTCACACAGACACGCACTAATACTAATTGATCCAGAACCCGCCTTACTTATCTACTATAGTGAAACGTTTAACCTAAAAAAACGAATTTTATACAAAAAAAATTGAATTTTGTACTCAAAAATATTAATTTTGTCTAAGATTTTGTAATCTTGCAAAATTTAAAAATTTCGCTTTACAATCTTCTACATTCTTTTCCGAAATTTTAAGAAATCATACGAAAATTTTAAAAATATTTTCTTAAACTTATGTTTAAAAAAAATTGCATTATCTTCAAACCTTTCAAACTCCTTAAAAACCTTCAAAACTTTATTTCAAAATCTTAAAAAATGTACATTTAGTTTAAAAAATTTTGAAATATTTTTAAATTTTTAATTATTTTAGAATCTTTTTAAAGTTCTAAAACTTCGAAACATGTTTTGAAATAATTCAAAGTTTTTCTAACATTTTTTAAAATCCTGCAAAATTTTTAAAAAATTGCTTTAAAATTAAAGCTTAAATAAAAATTAAGTTTTTGTCCATAATTTCATTTTTTTTTCATCTCTTTGAATGTGTGAAAAAGTTTATCAAAAAAAAGTCTGGAAGCAAAATGTTCAGAAAAAATTATTTCCCAAAATTAAGAAACATTGAAAATTAAAATTTTCTTTTATCAATAATGTTTAGAAACATTCAGAAACAAATTTTATCATCAAGTAAAATTACGTATTTGAACATTTTAATTTACTAAGTTGATGTTGCAGAAAATTCCTAATCTTTATTAATAATTTTTTGTCATTTTTAAAAGATTTTTTCAAAAAGATAAGAGTAGAATTGTTGCCTTTATTATTAATGAATATTTTACAATTCAAATGTTCTCTTTTAGTAATAAACATTTAGAATTAAAATTCTTCATTTGGAAATTACGATTTACGACATTCTATAAAATTGCAAAAGAAGAAACCAATTTTATTAGATAGGATTTTTAGGAAAGCTCGAAAAGTGAACGTTATCTATGAATAATAGTCTAAAAATAAAGTCGATTTTAAATAAACTGAAGGTATTTTTAAAATTGGTCATTTCTATTCTTGCTGCTTTTTAGAAAATATTGGATTACTGACTCAATGTTATATTCATAGAACTTGGTATGAAATTACTTCTTCAGCTTATTTAGTTTTATAATTACTTTAATTAAAACTTATGGTTTTAATTAATATTGATATCATTAAATAAAAAATAATTTATGTTTATATGCCCCGCCACATGCAAATCTGGAATTTACTATTCAAAAATGTATACAGCCATAGGGGAATTTTCAAACAAAAAAGATGAATTCTCAACAAAAAACGTAATAGTTGATATTTCAGTCCAAAAATATTTTTACTTTAAATCAAAAACAGTTTAATTTATTCGAAAAAGACACGTTTTCTACAAAATTGTTGAATCCACAATCAAAAAAGATTAATTTTCGACCAGTTGTATTTTCAACCAAAAAAGATTAAATATTTTAAAAAAGACACGAATTTTCTACAAAATAGTTAAATTTTTTAACCCAAAAATATGAATTTTCAACAAAAAAGTTAATTTTCAATCAAATAGTTGAATTTTCTAACAAAAAGACGATTTTTCAACTAAATTGATAAATTCTCAACGAAAAATTTAATAGTTGATATTTCAATCCAAAAGCATTTTTATTTTAAATAAAAAACATTTGAATTCATAAAAAGAAACGAATTATCAGCAATATAGTTGAATCCTCAACCAAGAAAAGGTTTTAATTTTAATCCAAAGAGTTGCAATTTTAATTTAAAAAAAAGATGAAATTCCTACCAGAACAGATAGATTTTCAAGTCACAAAGAAGAATTTTCGAAAAAATTGTTGAGTTTTCAAGCAAAACCGATTTTTCAGTCAAAAAAAAATATCTTATGCAAATTGTAATTTGAAGGGAAAAATAATTTTTAATATAAAATAAAAAAATTTATTTCTTAAGTTTCTGCGTTTTTTTGCTTGAAGATTATAGAAATGTAATTTTAATAGTTTCTCAAAAAATTCAAAGAGACTTTCGAAGATTTCAGATATATCGAAAAAGTGTCTAGAAAATTTCTAAATTTTTTTTATCTTACAGGATTTTACAAAATTTTAGGAAAGGTTTGAATCAGTTAAAATTTAAAAATATTTTATTAATCTTCCATATTGGTTTTTGAAAATTTTGAAAAATTTTTGTAATGTTTTAAAATCTTTTTAGATATTATCTTAAAATTAATTTTTCAAAATCTTTTTAGATATTATCTTAAAATTAATTTTTCAAAATAATGAATCACTTTAAATATTTTCCGGAATTTAAGGAAAATTTTTGTTCTTTCAAAATCTTTCAAAACTTAAAAATTTCATTTCGAAATTTTCAACAATCCACATTTTGTTTAAAATTTTGTGAAATCTTTTCAAATTTTCAATTATTTTTGAAATTTAAAAAAAAATCTGCAAAATTAAAAAAATTGCCTCAAAATCGAAGTAGCTTTTCAGACTTAGTTAACACCAGAAAATTGTTAGCACCTAACACTTAGCTTTGTTATAAATAATTTAAGTTAACAAATAGAAAATTTTCATCCTTTTTTCGCGGAAAAAAATTCTTTCCCATCATATATGTATCGTAATAGCTTATAAAACTTATTTATCTGCAATATATTGTTAACACCTAAAATTTATCTTTGTGATAAATAATTTAAGTGAACAAACAGACAATTTTCATCATTTTTTCGCGGAAAAATGTTGTTGTTGTCTAATACGTATCGAAGTAGCTTAAAGGACTTTCTAAAATATAAAGTATTGTTAGAAAGTAACGTTTAACATTGTTATAAATATTTTAATTAAACAAATAGAAAATCTTAATCTATTTTTTGCGAAAAAATTATTCTTCATCTTATATCTATCTTAACATGTAGCTTTGTTATAAATAATTTAATTTAACAAACTTTATTTAAAAAAGAATCGGTTAAAAATTAACAAAAAAATGTTTAAAAATCGCTAATGATGTTGAAAGTATCTCGATTGGTATGTAAAAATATTGCCAACGCACGCACTATAAAAAAAGAAAATGCTCACGAAAGTAATATTAAAATTTGTTTTTAAAAAAGTGAACATACTCGATGATGTAGGCGTTAATTAAATGATAATCAACAATTTCCTTTGACCCGATTTCTTGATGTATGCAAAGAGAACAGGAGAAACGATTAATAAGAATTTTAACACGAAAGACAAGTTTTTATGTCATTGCGGCTTGTAGTCGTAAAACCGTTTGAGAAAATCACACAAAATCGTTTCAATAAATTAGGTTGTACTAATAACACTAGCGTAACAAGCGAAAAAAAAAGTGTAAAATCTACCAACGAAAGTATCCTTTTCTATTTTTAATGTAATAATTTAATTTACGCATTAAAGAGAAATTATAAAAAAATTAATTTGTAAATAAAATATTTTTAAATGATACCCGAGACAACTGAAATCGATAATTTAGACCCAATTATTTTCCGCCTTTTAAAACAAATGTTATGATTAATTTTTTAAGAATCATAAACGGAAATTTAAGACATCAGAAAACAAGACGCTTCAAACGAGTTTTTTTATGATACCAATTTCAAATATTTCGTCAACGATTAATTTGCTAACGATTCAATCGAGAAATGAAACCCGAAAGATAAATAAATTTTTTAGTTGCAAATCAAAAACATTTTTATATAGGTAACAGTTTCAGAGGCCAAAATGCTCTAAAAAAAGAGGGAAATAAGGAGATTTTTCACGAAAATAGAGGAATAAATTCTTTTAAATAAAATTAATCTAGATAGTAGAATTAAATAAATATTTCAACAAAAAAGATTAATTTTCAACCAAAAAGACGAATTTTCAACAAAATATATACATTTTTTACCAAAAAGATGAATCTCCAACCAAATAAATGAATTTTAAACAAAGCAGTTCAACTTTCCCTCAAATAGTTGAATTTTCAACCAAAAAATATTTTTCAGTCCAGAAGAAAAAAAAATTTCAACCTAATTGTTGAATTTTCAAATAAATTGTTGAATTTTTAACCAAGAAGATTAATTTCCTACAAAAAAAAACTAATTTTCAACAAAATATATCAATGTTTTACCAAAAAGATTAATCTTCAACCATATAAATAAATTTTCAACAAAGTAGTTCAACTTTCCCTCCAGTAGTTGAATTTTCAACCAAAAAATATTTTTCAGTCAAGAAAAAAAAATGTAAACAAATTGTTGAATGTGAATATGTTGAATATTGACATTCATTGTTGAATATTCAACCCGAAATATGAATTTTCAACAAAAAAGGACATTTTAAACTAAAATAATGAATCTTTAATTTAAAAAAATGAATTTTTAACAAATTAGGTAAACTTTTAATGAAAAGTTGAATTTTCGAACAAAAAATATGACTTCTCCACACAAAATTCAATAGAAGATATTTCAACCAAAAAAAATTTAAAATTTAAATAAAAAAAACAGTTGAATTGATCCACAAAAAACGAATTTTCAACAAATTAGTTAATTTTTCAAACCAAAAAGATTTTTTAATCAAGAAGGAAACAAATTTTCAACTTAATTGTTGAATTTTCAACCTAATTGTTGAGTTTTGAAACAAATTGTTGAATTTTCAAACAAATTGTTGAACTTTCAATCAAATTGTCGAATTTTTAACCAAAGAGATAAATTTTCTACCAAAAAGGAAAACGAATTTTCGACAAAATAAATGAATTTTTTTACCAAACAGATGAATCTTCAACTAAATAAATGAATTTTTACATATTGTTTACTCAAGAAAAAGAATCATCCAAATTGTTGAATTTCCAAGTAAAAAAAAAACGAATTTTCTACCAAAAAGTTTGAAGATTCAACCCAAAAATATGAATTTTCAACAAAAAAGTCAATTTTCAACTAAAATGATGAATCTTTAATAAAAAAAATGAATTTTTAAGGAAGTGGATAAATTTTTGACTAAGTAGTTGAATTTTCAAACAAAAAATATGAATTCCCTACGAAAAATCTAATAAAGAAAACCAATTTTAACCAAATTATTGAAGTTTCAAGCAAAAAAAAAACACGAATTTTCTACAAAACAGTTGAATTTTCAACAAAAAAGTTATTTTTAATCAAACAGTTGCGAATCTTCAACCAAAATAGATTAAATTTCAACCAACAGTTGCATTTTTACCTAAATAAGATTTAATTTTTATCAAACCATATTTCAAACCATAAAGACAAATTTTCATCCAAATAATTGGATTTTCAGTCAAGAAAGAAAAAACTTTTTAACAAAATTGTTTCAAGCCGATAAAGCGAATTTTCTACGAAACAGTGAAATTTGTATCTACAAAGTTGGTTTTTCAAATTTAGAAATTTGATTTTCAACTAAAATGATGATTCATCGACCCAAAAAAAATAAATTTTTTAAAAAGTAGTTCTACTTTGAGCGAAGTAGTTGAATTTTCACCAAAAAAGGTGAATTCTCAACGAAAAATATAATAGTTGATATATCCATCACAAAGAATTTTAAATTAAAAACAGTCAAATTCACCTAAAAAAGACGAATTTTCAATAAAATATTTTATTTTTCAATAAAAAAAGATGAATTCTCATCGAACAATGTAATAGTTGATATATCCACCAAAAGGATTTTAATTTTAAATTAAAAACAGTAAAATTGATTAAAAAACTAATTTACAATATTGGTTTTTCAAATTTAGAAATTTGATTTTCAACTAAAATGATGATT
>CAKNYM010032527.1:0-12954 GCA_932195095.1 Andricus curvator
ACTTTTTTTTACATTATTTCTACTATGGAATTTTCTGCTTATGATATTTTTAATTTCTTATAACACTAAATTTGATTAGGGTCGTACTTGATTAAGCCACCTAAGTTCAAATATTATATTATTTGGAAGAATTTTTTTTTAGTAGAATAATACATTGTTTTCGACATATCATTTTTTGAACCAATAATGAAAAAATAATTTTTAATAAAATTTGAGTTCAAATTAATTTCCAATTTTAACGTAGTAATAATTTTTTCAACCTTTTCACATTGATATTTGTAAAAATTACTACCATTTCATGAAAAAAAAATATTTTCTAATTTTTTTCAGATTTTCAACAACAATAAAATCTACCATACTACTAAGATATCGCGATCTTTGATATTACATGGATCACAGCGTAAAAGGAGCTCAAAAAAGGGGAAATAGGGTGGTTTTCGCACGAAAAAGGGGAAAATAGGGGGGAAATTAAAAATTTATTTTCATATGTCGAAAAGAACAAACAACCTTTTCGTAAGAAATGTTACATTTTTAAATAACTTTTAATGATTTTTCAATGATTTCTGCCATTAAAGATTTATTTTTAAAAATTGGATATACTTAGATCGTTGGAAACCCATCCAGAGTGAAATAAAAAAGTCCGGGAAAAAATAAAATTAGTTCAATACACAATTTTGATATGTTTGACATCGTTCTCATAAATATTTCTAACCAAGATTTGTCATTTCATCCTTACTATAATTAATACTTTCAATCTGAATTTAAAACAATTGAAATCAGTTAATATCTTCTGTTCTCTTTCTTAAATTTACAATTAAACAATTTTTTTTGATTAAAAAAAAAAATTGCCTAATTGAAAACTTTTGGAAAATATACAAAAACATGTTTTTTGGATTGATTCGAACCTGAAATTGAGTCACCTTGAATCAAAGAAACATGTTATTATTTTTTATCCATGGGAAACATTTTTTTCGTGGTGTTTATAACGTTCGAAAATCGCAAAAAAAGATATGAAATCCCAAAAATCCTAAATCATGACAAACATTTTTTACCGAAAAATAAAAAAATAAAAATGTTTCTTTGGTTCAAGCTGAATAAATTTCCGTTTCGACATATTCAACTTTTTTTTAAATGTGTGCATATGACTCAATCAAAAAAAAAACATGTTTTTGCATATTTTCAAAAAAATTGTAACTGAGCAAGAAATTTATTTTTAACTTTCGCAATTTTAAATTTTCAATGAGTAAGATAATTTAAGATCAAAATAGTTGAATTTTTGAATTAAGAATAACAGTTTTTAACCAAAAATCGAATAGTTATATTTTCGTTTCAAAAAATTAATTTTCAATTGAAAAAACTGAATTTTCTCCCAAATTGTTGAACTTTCTACAAGGCAGTTGATTTTTCAACACAGAAATATGAATTGATAATTAAGAAGTTAATTTTCAACCAAACATTACAATTGTTAGTTAAAAACCTACTTTTTAACAAAAAAGAAAAATCTTTAACTAAAATGATGAATTTTTAACTAAGAAATGAATTTTTAACAAAGTTTTTCAAAAATCTCCAAACTATTGAATTTTCCAGAGAAAATTCAAATTTTCTACAAAACAGTTGAATCTTTAACCCAAAAACACGAATTTTCAACAAGAGTTGAGTTTTCAACCAAAAAAGATTTTTTAGCCAATGAAGAAAAAAAATTGTATTCAAAATGTCGAATTTTAAAGCAAGAATATGATTTTTCTACAAAAAAGGACGAATTCTTAACAGATTACATAAATTTTTAACCAAATATTTGAATTTTCAAAATAAAAAAGATGAACTTTGAACCAAAAATGGAATTGCTACATTTTCATTTCCAGAAACTAATTTTCAAATGAAAAAACCAATTTTCTACCTATTTATTGAATTTTCGTGCCAAAAAAGTACTTTCTATAATACACTCGAATTTTTAACTCAAAAATATAAACATTCAATACAAAAAATAATTTTCAATCAAAAATTGCAATTTTCAGTTTGAAAAAGTGCATTTTTAAAAAAGTAGTTTGATTTCCAACCAAAAAGACAGCTTTTTAACAAAATAAATATATTTTCAACCAAATAGTTACATTTTTAACCAACTTTATGCCAAAAATATAACTTTTGAACGAAATTTGAACATGCAACCAAATAGTTGAATTTCCAACTAAAAAAGATCAATTTTCAAACACAAATGGAATAGTTCAATTGTGAGTTTAAAAAAAATTAATTTTCAACAAAAAAAAGGTTCAACAATAGTTAAATTTTCAAGTAAAAATTTAAAAAAATCAAAAATTGCTCAAGTTAGAACATTTAAAATTCCAGTTGATGAGTTTGGAATATTCCATTTTTTAATTAGGTATTTAACTTTGTACATTTCAAATAAAATGAATTAATCTTCCAATACTTATTTAAAAAATAATATATATTTTGTAACTGTTCCAATTTTATATTGGATAATAACTTCTGTCGGCAGTTTACACATTTTCAACTTGCTTTAAAATGTTTCATCTTCAAATTTGTTTAAGAGTATTTATTTGTAATGGTCTGAACTTGGAACGTGTACCTTATTTATTCATAAATAATTTATTTAAGTGCTATAATTGCTTTAATTATTATTCAATAATGGGTACAATTTCAAATATCGTATATTTAAAGAGAAAAGGGGAAAAGGGGGAAGATTTTTGAGAATAGGGGGGAAAAGGGAAATTTCAAGAAAAAAGGGGAAACTAAGAAAAACAGGGGAAGACTGTGCACCCTCATATCAATTTCTCGGAACCGAATATTTTTTTTTTAAACAGTTTTTATTCTAATTCAGCATCCCCATATCTAATGAGAAAAATTTAATTTGTGCAAAAAATTTAAATTTAAATCACAATTCAACGTTTGTCTCATCTTAAAATAGTGATTTCGATTTTGCATTTGATATATTGTTACGATGTTTAAACTATTTTTTATTTATATATCAGTTATGTAAGTGAATGTTGCGTTTTAAATAAAGTGAGATGATAATAAAATCAAATCAAAATTCCAAAACTTTCATTCGAAAACATTTTTTCAAGCCTTAATTTTCAATAATACAAAATATGTACTTTTTAAAATTGTAATTCAATTCATTTTATAATATATATATATATACCATTAAGCCATTTCCCTTTCGGGGTAGGCGTGACACTACCCGATTCGGGTAGTGTTTCTAGGTTGATAACTTGTAGTAAATAACTACAAGTGTGGGCTCACCACACCCACGATGCGCCAACAGCACTCAGTTTTCTCGAATGGTCACCCATCCAAGTGCTAACCGCGCCCAACGCTGCTTAACTTCAGTGATCTGACGAGAACTGGTTTTTTCAGCGTGGTATGGCTGTGTATGGCTGTTGGCTGAATAATAATATACATATAAATTACTAATAATATATTTACTGTGTGAGTTAATACTTCTAAGCAAAATATTTTTCCCAAGCTCGTTACAAAATATTAGAAATCATCAGTAAGAGATTAATTAAAAAAATTTTAAGTAATTATTTATTATAACTTCTCAGCTGGCCACGTTTTTCTCAGAGAAACCGCTTGACCGAGAGTTTGTCAGAAAAATCTAAGCGGTTCCGTAGCTCACTTGCGCTAGATTTAGGTTTTAGGACAGGTTTTAGGTAGTTAGGTAGGGTTCCATTCCCCAGCGGGGGCGATTTTTCAAAGCGTTCGAGCGTGCGATCATATGTGTAAGTCTCTGTGCGTGCAATTGTGTAAGAATAATCGTAAATTAAGTGCAGTAATAATCATATATAAAATAATTTTTTCCTTTTCAAATCGATCGACGTTTCACATCATTTTTGTTGTCGAAAGTTTCGAGCTAATCTATTTATAAATCGTGTATAGAATGCGTGCAGAGCATATATACATATACATATATGCGTTACAATGCGAAATCGGCAAAGTTACTCTTCACAGAAGTAAGGCATACTACACGAAATAGTAACTCTTATTCTCCTGAGTGTGGACGGTTACCAACTGGTGCAGTGCATCCTACTATTTAAAATTGTTCAACCTACTCTTTTAAGAAATCAGTTTAAATAACCTGAATGCGAAATAGTAATTTTAACAAAATTCACCGACGAAAAGCTGCGGTTCAATTTAAAATAGTTAGAGCTGCTGGTTCACAGAGTTTTTTTAACGATCCACTTTTTTCCGTGTGAAAGTTCAACTATTTGATTGTTAATGCAACTGTTTGGTTGAAAATAATTTATTTTAGTTGAAAATTAATTTGTTTTTGTTGAAAATTCACCTTTTTGGGTTGAAAATTCAACTATTTTGTTGATAATACAATATATTTTGATTTCAAATCATACGAATCTAAAGTGTTTCATATTAAATTAAATATGCGGTATTTACAAAAACAATCAAAAAATGGTAAAATAATTTAGATTAATAATAATTACACTAGTCCCGAGAAAGTAAAATAAAAACAGTTCATGACAGCATTTATAGGATGAAAGTTGAAGAGAGTTCTAAAATCTTAAAATTTGACAAGCGCCCCACGTGCTCTCAGAACCGTTACGTGTCAACGAAACAAAAAAAAAACAGCGTAAAAAGTATTCAGTAAATTACCTTGCTCATCTTACTCCTTGGCCCAAACGTAATCCAAAAGACAGGGCAGGAGAATAAATACTGTTGCTAAATTTCCCATTTCACATTGCGGAAAAAGAGATATAACCACACTTCTCGACCTTCGAACACATACTCCAAATTTTGTGGCTCGAACAAATTCATAAATTGAACGGATTGATCAATATTAAGTTCCGGATCACTTACATTACCATCTATAATCATTTCATTCATATTTATTGAGAAAAGACAAGTTAATTGATGGTTAATTTATCAGAGGTTAGTTTTTAATGAGCCGCAGAGCGTAATTACTTACTTTCATTTTCCTCACGCAGGTTTCGAGGTATACTGGCTAGTGCTCGATGCCTCCGAACAAGAGGCGTACTCGCCTTAGGCATTTTCAATAATAGACAGCATATTACAAACGAGTAATATTTAAAATTCACTGCACTGTCAAAAAACAATACCCAGCACTAATTCTGTGAGCGCATGGAGATGGCGTTTCAGTAGAAAATCGGTCTGGCCCGGTCTGGCCCAAGTATGGGCCACAGAGTTCTACAGATCAGGGCCAGATCGGGAATCGCGATCGGGGCCAGATCGGTATTACGTACGAAATCGGGAGATTTCTGCACGGGAGAATAATGTATACATGAAGTTTCTTTTTTTCAGTTTCGACTAAAATTCCTTCTGTAGCTAAGTAATTGAACTCTGAAATTAATTTGGAAAATACAACTCGGTTACCAAATTTTTTGTGATCTGAATCATGAACGAGCATAGCTAGAAATAGATTTGCTGCCTGACTTCGATATTCAGGAGGGATGCATTTTAAAGAAACACTAGAGCCTCATACGCGCGCGACCAATTTATTTACATGTAAGGTAAACGTCCCAGTAATCGCCACCATAAGAGATTTCATTGCCTTCAAATATTTAGAAAATTGTTTTGGAAGAATTAGTTAAAAATGATTGGTACTGATTGAAGCATTAAACATCCTAGAATATATTATAAAAATTGGTTTTACATTATATTTAATATTACTTCTTATTGATAAACAATTAAATGTCAAAAAGCACCGATGTTCCAGTCATCGCCATTTCCAAATCTGCCATGTACTAGTAATCGCTAGTCGTTGTCCCAGTCTTCGCGAAAAAGGTTAAGTTTTCTTGAAATCAGTTTTTAGTGATTGGGACGTGTATTTCAAGTGTATTTTTGTATTTTAAGTATACTTTAATGAAATGAAAGATGTATTGTTAGTTTTATATTGATTGAGAGATTGAGACCTCCGAGATAAAATCCGCCGAAACATAACCTCAAAATCGAATCTTCTGATAGTTCCAATATACGTCTGATGGACATTATAATAATCATGATAAACATGAATTTTCTTTCAAAATTTTTAGTTTTTATTTTGGAGCCATTGCTACAACCCAAATTCCAGTAAAATTATTATAGGTAAAATGTATACTTACACTATAGTAGACTTGAATTGCCTTCCTTTTTTAAATAAAGTTTGAAAAATAATATTGAGTTGTATAAAGTCATATAACCTAACTTTGTTCTATAAAATGGCTAAGTACAACATAATTACATGGGATGCAAAAATTTACACACTAGTAATTTGCATAATTAACTTTTTTGCAACATAAATTATAAACACAATGACGAAATTTGATAAATTGCAGTGACTAAAAAAATCATGTGTATTTGGAGGTACTAAATGAAGACTTTGCTTAATTTTATGAAACAAAAATGATCTTTCATTACAAAGAAATCATTTTCGTCCCGATCAAGTAATTTCTTGACACATTAAAAGCTTAAGCAAAGAAACGTCTTTCCTAATCTAAATGTTAAGCTATTTTCCACGTTTCGTGATTCATGGCCACCGGCAATACAAATCAATTTTTTTTTACCCATGTGCACTATTTGTACAAAAAAACTAATTTGGTTTTCACAACAAGCACTGTTCGAACTTACTTAAAAATATTTTAGGAATGTATTTTAATGCGGAAAATACTTACTTCTGGCGTTTACACTTCAAAACTGGCGATTACTGGGACCGCCGCGATTACTGGGACGTTTACCTTAATTATTATTTCATTTGGAAATGAAGTTCAATAAAATACCATGAAATTAATTTTTACTTCAATAATTTTGATTTGTACACGGCTTCGCATGTATACCCTCTCACGATGCAGAATAAATAATTGTGCAACTTTAAACATTTTCATGCAACTTTGTAAAAAAAACCTATAAAATGTCGGCGCGTACAAATGCTCATAGAAATACACAGTAAATAATCTCGACTCGAGAACAGTCCAGATGTCAAGCCATGTAGAGCGCGCATAGCACTCGGATGGATGACCATCTGCGACGTATACGACCGAGTTGTGTATTCGCTGCGTTTTAACCTCGGTTTTAACTAATGTCGAGTAGGATGTTTGACGGGAGGGTTTCTTCGACAAATTGCCAAACTCTTAATTTGCTCATGAAAATATTTTAAATAATCAATAAATCTTGGATATTTGAAGAGCATACCCAGATAACAATACGTGCGATGCACGTCACCCGCATTTCGTGATTCTCATGCAATGCGTGCGAGAACGCGTGTATCTCGCCAGCAATATATCATGGTCACTTAGCTGCGAGCGTTATGAGTCGCATTTCGCTAGCACGGAACATGGGCACATGCTGCGAGCTTTATGAGTCGCATTTCGTCATCATGAAGATGCGTGAAAATTAACTTAGATTAAAAAAATTTCTTAATCAATTGAATTTATTTTTCAACTTGTTTTTAAATTACATATATTGGTATAAATTAAAAAATTTCAATAATTCTAATCGCAAATAAATTTCAAGTGAAATTTATTTTTTCTTTGCACTTTTAATTTGTAATATTTATGAAGAATGATCGAATAATATTAAAAATGATATGCAGTTAAAAATTTAATTTATGTTCACATAAATTTTAATTTCCGACATCAAAATCACATAGAATTAGTATATGTGCGAATTTGAATATTTGTAAAACGCGCGGATCAGTGGCGCGTCGTGTAATATATATTATCTCCGTCTCCGTTCGTCAGGTTCGTTTTCCTTCTACACGACAGTCTACTGTTCACACACGCTATCAACTTGATGACGCCTGACCATCGTTGGTTTTTGTAAAAGTCAGTAAAAGAGTTTTCAGCATCTTTTGGCATCTGCCAAAGAATGTTACTATCGTGTTTTATCGTTTTTATATTCGGTATTCCGAAAATTAATAGACTTGTGGTAAGTACAATCGAAAAAATATATAACCAGTAAGATAAACCTAACCTATCTTTTTTTTGGTAAAGCAAAATAATTTACTTACTTTTCCCAGATTTTACGACCGACAAAATGGGCTCTTTGGTTTATTGGACGTATAAAAATATTAATATTACATAATTTATTATTTTTAGAGCATAACTAATCACGACGTGCGAGCGATATGCGTCGCACGCGTGACCCGCACGACATGCGAGCGATATGCGTCTCAATTGATGACACATATGTCTGCGTTGGTGAGTGCATCTCGTGCTTGTTGATCGGCACGATGTGCGTGCATAATGCGTCGCATATTGCTCGCATTTTGTTATCTGGGTAATGAAGTCATCGGAAAGATATTCTTAGTTAATTCTGTACAAAATTCAGCCTATTCGTTGAAAAGTAGCGCAATTCTGATTTTTTAAAGAAAGTTGTTTAAATAATTAATAATTCTTGTAAATTTACAAAACATAGTAAAGAGTCATCGGAAAGACAATCTTAGTTGACTTCGTAAACAAATTGTGTCTATTTCTTGAAAAATACCCAAACTCTGAATATGTTGATGGAAAATATTTAAATAATGAATAATTATTGTGAATGTGCAAAGTAATGTACGCAATTCTTATTTGAAGTACATACTTTGTTGCTTCCGTAAAAAATTGAGCCTATTCCTTTGAAAATAGACAAACTTTGAATATGTTTAGGAAAATTGTTTAAATGATTATTAATTATTATAAATTTGCGAAGTATCGTAGGGAATAGTCCTCGAAAAGACATTCTTAGTTGCCTCCGATTTGCTGATAAAAATTGTTTAAATCATTAATAATACTTGGGAATTTACAAAGTATCACAGAAAATAGTTATCGGAAAAATATTCTTAGTTAATTCTGTAAAAAAATATAACCTGTTGGTTGATAAATAACCAAACTCTGAATTTGTTTATGTAAGTTGTTTAGATAATTAACAATTCTTTTCAATTGTCAAAGCAACATAGAATAGAGTCATCAGAAAGACATTGTTAGTTGACTCTATAAACAAATCGTGTCTATTCCTTGAGAAAAACCCAAAATCTGAATATGTTTATGAAAATTGTTTGAATAAATAATAATTACTGCAAATATGCAATGTAATGTAGGCAAGTCTTATTGGAAATACGTACTTTCTTGCTTGCGTAAACAAATTGAGCCTATTAGTTTCAAAACAGCTAAACTCTCAATTTGTTTATAAAAATTGTTTAAATAATTAATAATACTTGAGAAGTTACGAAGTATCACTGAAGAAAGTCATCGGAAAGATATTCTTAGTTAATTCTGTAAAAAAATGTAGCCTATTCGTTGACAAATAGCTGAACTCTGAATTCGTTTATGAATATTGTTCAAATAATTATTAATTATTGTATATTTGCAAAGTATCGTAGAAATCTTGATGCACTAAACTAATTGATCCTATTCGTTGAAAAGTGGCCAAGTTCTTGATTTCTTTATGAAAATTGTTTAAATAATTAATACTTTTTAGAAATTTTCAAAGCATCATATAAAAAAAGTCATCGGAATGATATTCCTAGTTAATTCTGTAAAAAAATGTAGCCTATTTGTTAAAACATAGCCAAATTCTAAATGTTCAATAAAAATGGTTTAAAACATTATTAATTCTTGCAAATTTACATCGAAAAGAGTCATCAGAAAGACTTTCCATGTCATCATAGAAAAAAGTAATCGGAAAGATATTCTTGGTTAATTCTATGAAAAATGTAGCCTATTCGTTGAAAATAGCCAAAATCTGAATTTTGTAATGAAACATAGAGAAAGAGTCTTTTGAAAGACATACTTTTTGACTCCGTAAACAAATTGTACCTATTCCTTGAAAAATAGCTAAGCTCTGGATATGTTGATAAACATTGTCTAAATAATTAATAATTATTGTAAATTTTCAAAGCATCATACATAGGAAAGAGTTATTTGAAAAACATTTTTTATTGATTCCGTGAAAAATTTAAGCCTATTCGTTTAAAAATGGTCCAACTCTTCATTTTTTTATCAACATTGTTCAGATAATAATTAATTCTTTGAAATTTGCAGAGCATTATATAAAAAAAGTCATCGGGAAGATATTCTTAGCTAATTCTGTAAGAAAATTGAGCCTATTCGTTTAAAAATAGCCAAACTCTTAATTTCTTAATCGAAATTGTGTAAATAATTAATAATCCTTGTAAATTTACAAAGCAACATAGAAAAGAGTGATCAGAAAGATATTCTTAGGCGCATCCGTAAACAAATTGTGCCTATTCCTTGAAAAATATCCAAACTCTGAATATGTTTATGAAAACTGTTCAAATAATTAATAATTATTGTAAATGTGCAAAGTATCGTAGAAAATAGTTAATGCAAATACATTCTTTGTTGATTCTGGAAAAAAATTGGGCCTATTATTTGAGAAATAGCCAAAGTCTTAATTTTTCAATGAAAATTGTTCAAATAATTAATAAATCTTGTAAATTTGAGGAACAATATAGAAAGAAGTCATCTGAAATATATTCTTATTTAATTCTGTTAAAATTGAACCTACTCCTTGAAAAATAGTCAAACTCTGAATATGTTCATAAAAATTGTTTGAATAAATAATAATTATTGTAAATTTGCGAAGTACCGTATAAAAGAGTTATTGGAAATACATTCTTGGTGATCCCGTAAATAAACTGAGCCCATTCATTGAAAAATGGCCGAAATCTTAATTTGTTGAAATAATTAATAATTATTGTAAATTTGCAAAGCATCATAGAAAAAGTCATCAGAAAGATATTCTTAGTTAATTCTGCAAAAAGTTGAGCCTATTCGTTGAAAAATAGCCAAACTCTGAATATGTTTATGAAAATTGTTGAAATAATTCATAATTATTGTATATTTGAAAAGTATCGTAGAAAGTAGTTATTCGAATTAAATTCTTTCTTCATACCCTGAACTAATTTATCCTACTCGTTGAAAGAAGGCCAAGCTCATAATTTGTTTATGAAAATTGTTTAAATAATTCATAATTCTTGGAAATTGGCAAAGCATCATACAAAAAAGTCATCGGAATGATATTCTTAGTTAATTCTGTAAAAAAATGTAGCCTATTTGTTAAAAAATAGCCAAACTCTTAATTTTTCTATGAAAATTGTTTAAATTATTAATAATTCTTGTAAATTTACAAAGCAACATAGAAAAGAGTCATCAGAAAGACTTTTCATAGCATTATAGAAAAAAAAGTAATCCGAAAGATATTCTTGATTAATTCTATAAAAAATCTTAGCCTATTCGTTGAAAATAGCCAAAATATGAATTTGTGAAGCAACCCAGAAAAAGAGTCTTCTGAAAGACATACTTAATTGACTCCGTGAACAAATTGTGCCTATTTCTTGAAAAATAGCTAAACTCTGTATATTTTGATAAACATGTTTAAATAATGAATAATTATTGTAAATTTTCAAAGTATCATACACAGGAAAGAGTTAATTAAAAAACATTTTTTATTGATTCCGTAAACAAATTGAGCCTACTCGTTGAAAAATGGCCCGACTATTAATTTGTTTATCAGCATTGTTTAAATAATAATTAATTCTTTGAAATCTGCAGAGCATTATAGAAAAATGTCACCGGAAAGATATTCTCATCTAATTCTGTAAAAAATGGAGCCTATTCATTGAAAAATAGCCAAACTCTAAATTTTTAATCGAAATTGCTTAAAAAATTAATCATTCTTGTAAATTTACAAAACATAGTAAAGAGTCATCGGGAAGAGAATCTTAGTTGACTCCGCAAACAAATGGTTCTGAATGAGTTTATGAAAATTGTTTGAATAATTAATAATTATTGTAAATTTCCAAAGTATCATACATAGGAAAGAGTTATTTGAAAAACATTCTTAATTGATTCCGTAAATAAATTGAACCTATTCTTTAAAAAATAGCCAAACTCTTGATTTGTTTATCAAAATTGTTTGAATAATGATTCATTCTTTGAAATTTGCAGAGCATTATAGCAAAAAGTCACTGGAGAGATAATCTTACTTAATTCTATAAAAAATGGAGTTAATTCGTTAAAAAATAGCCAAACTCTCAGTTTTTTAGTTGAAGTTGTTTAAATATATGAAAATAATTGTAAATTTACAAAGCACCATATATAACAGTCATCGGAAAGATATTCTTAGTTGAATTCGTAAACAAATTGAGCCTATTCGTTAAAAACAGCCAAACTCTGAATATGTTTATGAAAATCGTTAAAATAATTAACAATTATTGAAAATTTTCAAGGTAACATAGGAAAGACTTATTTTTAATACATTATTTTTGGTTCTGTAAAAAAATTGAGCCAATTCGTTAAAAATACTGATATTACAAATAATAATTCTTGTAAATTTAAAAACAAGCATTCCTTGAAAAATAGACAAACTCTGAATATGTTTATGAAAATTGTAAAAATAATGATTAATTATTGTATATGTGCAAAGTATCGTAGAAAAGATTTATTGGGAATACATTCTTTCTTGATTCCCTAAACTAATTGATCATATTCGTTGAAGAATGACCATGTTCCTAATTTGTTTATGAACATTGTTTAAATAATGAATAATTCTTAAAAAATTTCAGATCATACCAAAAAGTAATTGGAAAGATATTCTTAGCTAATTCTGTAAGAAAATTTAGCATATTTTTTAAAAAATAGCCAAACTCTACCTATTTGTTAAAAAATAGGTAAACTTTGAATTTCTGTATGAAAATTGTTTAAATTATTATTATTTCTTGTAAATTTACAAAGCAACATAGAAAAGAGACTCCGTAAATAAATTTTGCCTATTCCTTGAAAAATAGACAAACTCGGAATATGTTTAGGAAAATTGTTAAAATATTTAATAATTATTGTATATTTGCAAAGTATCTTAGAAAAGATTTATTGGGAATACAGTGTTTCTTGATTCCCTAAACTAATTGATCCTATTGGTTGAAAATGACCGGGTTCTTAACTTTTTTATGAAAATTGTTTGAATAATTAATAATTATTGAAAATTTGCAAA
>CAKNYM010032532.1:0-25413 GCA_932195095.1 Andricus curvator
GAAGATAACTAAAATATTACTATATTTCACTGAATTTTCCGGAGGTGTGAATGAATATTTCGATATGTTGGCTGGCTGACGAACAGCAGACAGAGCGTGTAAATACACCTTGAAACACTTCTTTACAGGTTAGGTTGTGTAAATTCGGACATGTGTTGCCGTTCGGTAAACAACGAAGGAGTAAGAGAGATAGATGAAACACGGTCCCCTCAGCGACGTTTAGCGGGGTAAGACATACAGAGCCATCTAACGAGCCCGCAAAACAGGACCAGAATATGTACAGTCGCGGTTGCCTATAGTAGTGACCATGGCCTGACTGGACGATCGCACAGAACAGGTAGCCGAAATAAGAGGTGACGATGTTGTGAGCGCGGTTAGTGGGGAGAAGGGGGAAGATAACAGTAGCGGTGAGGAGACGTTCGAGACGCCGACCAGGAAGGGGACGGCAGAGAAAAGGGAATCCGACACGGGCCATAAACGCGGGAGACCCTTAAACTTACAGCGCCTCAACAAGCTAGGCAGCACGGGCTCGAATAGGAGTTTGGACGAATGGACAAGGAAAACAAGAATGTTAGGACTAAACGAAACACACCAGAAAGAGATAGAGGGGATGGAGGGATGTTTGAGAAACTGGAAGCTCTCATAAAAGGGTTAGAGAGGAAACAAGGAAGAAATTGGATGATATGAATAGAGATAGGGCTAGGCAGGGGAATGATGTAAGGGGGGAAGTGAGAAAAGTAAGAGAAAAGTGGGAAGAGTGGGATAAACTCTGGAAAGAGGAGAAAGACAAGGTATGGGGAAACTAGAGAGCATAGAGAATAGATAGAAAGAGGATGACGAAAAGAGAAATAGTGAGATAAAGCAGTTGGAAGAACGGATAAGCAACTTAGAAATCAGGAATAAGCATATGGAGCAGGAAACAGAGAGTGCGGAAATAGTAAAAGTGAGTGATAACTTACAGAATAAGATTGAAAGATTGAAGAAAAGACTGAGTGAGATTGAAAGAAGGTTGGAAGGAGAAGAAAGGGCGAAGAAGAAAAATAACACAGCAGTTAAGGGATTGAAAGTGGAGAGTGAAACAGGGTGAGCGGAAATCAAAAATCTTTTGAGAGATATTGGAGTTCAGGTAAGGGTAGAAGAAGTTAAGAGAATAGGATGGACGAAAGAAGGAATGTTTCTAGTAAAAGTAGGGAGTTAAGAGAAGAAAAAGAAAATTATGGATGAAAAAAAATTATTGGAAGGAAGAAGGGAAAGATTTGAAGAGGATTTGGCATGGAAGGAGAGGAAAAGAAGATGGCAAACAGAGCAGATGGCATGGGTAGACAGGAAAAAGGGGCGCATGGTATGGATAGGGAGAGACAGACTATGGCAAATGGGGAGGAATTCTCCTGGGACGAAGAATTAGAAGAAATAAGGAAAAAGGGAAAAAGTGTTGAGAAAGGTAGAAAAAAGGAAGAAGCAAAAGAGTTCAGAGATCAAACAGAGGGGTTTCCAAACGGCAAGGCGGAACAAAAGTGAGGAGGATAGGTGAGGGAAGGGAAGAGAACGTTAAAATAGCTTTCTGGAATGTGTCAGGCTTGAACAACAAGATTGAAGGATTTTGGCGAGAGTTAGAAAAGTGGGATGTGATTATGATGAGTGCAACCTGGGCGGATGAGAAGGACTGGAAAGGGATGGAAAGGAGGTTACCAAAAGGTTAGGTGTGGACGATGCAAGAAGCAAGAAAGGGACACGTTAAAGGTAGAGGGATGGGCGGCATGGTCTCAGGGGTGAGAAAAGAATTGGCAGTAAAAGGGAGAACAGAGGAGGACAGGGAGGAAAAGGATGGCACAATGGTAAGAAGGATTATAATTGAAAAAGACAAAATAGCGGTGGTTTTTGTATATACAAGAAGAGGGGATGAGGAAGGTTGGAGAGTAATAAGGAGGTGGATAGAGGAAAAGAAGGAAGAGTGGGTTTTGATAGGAGGTGACTTGAATGCCTGGACTGGCGAGCAAGGGGGAGGGATTTGGGATGAAGAAAAGGAGGCCTATATAAGGAGCTCCAAACATAGGGAGACAGGCCGGGAAGGGAGGAGGTTACTAGACGTAATAGGGGAAACAGGATGGTTTATATGTAATGGCAATATGAAAGGAGATGAGAAAGGATAGATTACATTTATGGGTAAGGGAAAAACAGTAATAGACTACATTCTGGCATAAGAAAGAATGAGGAATATGATAGGGAGTATGAAGGTGGGGAATGAGATAGGGTCCGAGCACTTCCCGGTAATAGCTACACTTAAAGCTGGTGTCCGTAAGAGCGGCAGAGGGAGAAAGGAAAGAGGAGGAGAAAGGAACACGAAAATGGGAGTCTGGGGGATAGATAAATTAAAATAGTTTAAACAAAAAATGGAAAAGGAGAATGTTAGGTATGAAAAAGAGAAGGGAGTACACTCGTTAATTGAAAGGCTGAAAGGGTCGATTGAGAAGATAAGGGATGAGATAGGTACAAAAGAAGGAAGAGAAGAGGGAACGAGAAGCTGGTGGGACGGGCAATGCAGGGAGAGTAAAGAGAGAATGAAAGAGTGTGTACGAAAATGGATGAAAGGAGAAATGGAGAAGGCGGAGTACAACCGAAGAAAAAGAGAACATGAGAGGATGCTGGAAAGGAAAAAGCAAACAGGAAAGGAAAAATATAAGGAAGAAGTAGAAAAAGCGATCAAAGAAGGTAGGGTCTGGGATGTGATAAATAGGGAAAGAGGAGGAAGGAAGGGCGTGAATGAAGAAATAGAAATGGGTGAGTGGACGGATTATTTCAATGGTCTGTTAGGGGGAGAACAAAATAAGATCAAAGGGGAACATAGAAAGATAGTCCAGGGAGAAATGGAGGAAGGGAACGAACTAACAAGAGAAGAAGTGGATGAGGCAATAGATAGACTAAAAATAAACAAGGCTACAGGAGAGGATGGTATGGAGGACGAAGCGATAAAGTATAGAGGAGAAGGGGTTAGGGAAGGGATGTGGAAGATCTGCAACAAGGCCTGGAAAGGAGAAGGGTGGCCGGAGGAGTGGTTGACAGGACTGGTGGTTTGTCAAGAAAGGGGAGGGCAAGAAGGTGAAGTAGTACAGAGGGATCACTGTCATGCTAGTGGGTTATGAAATATATGCAGAAATTCTAAGAAAAAGGTTAGAGAGTCAGAAAGAAGAGAAACAAAGTATCCCACACAATCAGTCGGGATTTATAAAAGGGATAGGTACAATAGATAACATTTACTTACCCAACTACTTGGATAACAGAAATTTAAGGAGAAAGAGAGGGTAATTAGTCACCTTCTTCGTAGATTTTAAAGCAGCTTTTGACTCAGTAAATAGAAAAGTGCTATGGCAGGCAATGAAAGAGAGGGGAATAGAGGAAGGGTTGGTGGAGAGGATAAAGGAAATTTTTACTGAAACCAGGATTAGGGTGAAGATAGGGGAAAAAGAGGAGGTATTCTGGACAGGAAGAGGTCTAAGGCAAGGGTGCCCGTTGAGTCCGCTACTCTTTAATATGCTGCTGGCAGACTTAGAGGAGAAGCTAAAGGAGAACGGGAAAGGGGGGACGATTTTGGGTAATGGCAAACTATACTCTCTAGCATACGCGGAGGACGTAGTTCTGTTAGCAGACGATAAGACGGGGACCTAATGATGAGAATTTTCGAAGAGTATGTGGGAATTATGTGGGAATTGACGATGAACGTAGGGAAGACCAAGGTGATGTGCTTCAGAAGTAGAAAGACCAAAATAGGTTACGTTTGGAAGATGAACGGAAAAACAGTGGAAAGTGTGGAGGAGTTCTGTTACTTAGGTTTTTGGTTTGAGACAGGAGGGGGAAACGAGGTGCAGGTGAGGACAAAAATCGAGTGTGCGAGTAAAGTAATGGGCCAAGTATGGGGTATAGGAAAGAGAAGGTTCAATGACGATTGGAGAATAAGGGTTTGGTTGTTTCATGTGTTGGTTTGGGCGGTGTTGTGTTATGGAGTGGAGGTCTGGGGCTGGAAGGAAAATAGGAAAGTGGAAAGCATGCATGAGGATACCCAGGATACATGTTGAGGGAAGAATTAGGAAGGGAATAAATGGTAACTAGACAAATTAAGAGAGCCTGGAGGTTTGAAGAGAAGCTAAAAAGGGGATAGGGGAGCAGAACAGCACAAGTATGCTTAGGCGAAATTCGGAACAAGGAAACGAGAGGCAATTTGGGAAATTCAAAATGGGAGGAAGAAAGGAAAAAAATGAGGAGGATGTGTGATATAAGAGAAGGGGTACTGGAGTGGCAGGACATAGAGTTAGAGTTATTAGTAAGACAAGGAGAAGAGAGATGGAGAGAGATCATGGACTCGAGGTACAATAGATGGTATATGATGGTAAAAGGTTTGACGGAACCAGAATATGGTGGATGGATGAAGAGGAAAACCTGTGTAGAGTATGCGGATACGAAATGGAGTCATGGGCACATGTATTGGAGAGGTGTACAGGAGAGGAAGATGGACAGTTGAGTGTGGATGAGTGTGTAAGATGGATTTTGGATGGTAATGGACAGGGAGTGACGTCGATGAAGAAATCGGAAGAAGTAAGTGAAAGCATGAGAAGAGTGCAGAGCCGAACGGGTAATCCTATTAAAGCAAAGTAAATAGCAAAAAGTTTATTTCAAAATCGTGGAAAATCTATTTTTATAGTAAGAGGAAACGGAAGCCCTGGGAGTTCGCTCATTTGTAGAACTATTAGTATGAGAAGTTGTAGGCACCGGAAGCTACCATCATGTTTCCTTAAAGCAACCAATCCCGACGCAACTGGAACGTGTACGTCATCCGCTTCTGCTCCTTCTATCCTAGAAGGTAAGCAAGAGCGGGAAATTTACGCGAGATAACATCGGGTAACACTGTTCCTTGGGGTCAGGTCTCTAGCCGCGGATGACCTTACGCGGCAGACGGGACAGTTGGAGATGAAGGTTTCACCTCTGGATACTTTTTTAGAGCTACCAATCTTTGTAGAATGTTATGAGGAACAGTGTTGACGGACCAGATGAAGTGATCCCAGAAGTACAGCCTTTTGCATCCGGTTCGCGATGGAATGAGCCTGACGCTGGCAAGCCGGAATCTTGTTGAGTTGGCTAATAAATGAAGCTTTCATACCTCCAAGACAGCCGATGATGAGAACTACAAGATGGACTTTGTAGCGTTGGTACAGCCTGCTCAGCTCGAAAAGAAGTGCTTGATATTTCGCCCGTTTTTCTTCCTCCTTTGCCGTGATATTACCATCGGCTGGTGCCGAGAATTCAATCAAGTAAATGATCTTGTTCTTCAGATCTTGGAGGACAATATCAGGCTTCGTAGCACTGATACGTTGAGAGGTAGACAATGAGAAATTCCAATAGATCTTACACTGATCATTCTCCACAACGGACTCGAGTTCCCCCTGGGTGTATGGCAAGACGGGCAATAGATCAACACCATAGAAGTGCCTAAGATGGTAATATAACACTTTTAGAGCCGCATTGTGTCTCTCTATGTACCCGTAGCGTGCATATTTTGAGAATCCACTGAGAACATGTCCAAGTGTTTCTGGCTCTTGCTTGCACGCTCGGCAGTTGGTATCGCCTACAGGTATATTCATTATGCGCTCGCGGTAAACTAAGGTGTCTATAACGCCGTCTTGACAGGCAAAAAGAAATCCCTCAGTCTCCGATTTTAATCCAGCAGACTTGAGAAACATGTTGGACAGACCCATCGAGAGCTCTTCTCTTCGTATAATGCCGTAGAATTTACCATGAAGGGGCTTGTCAGCATGTTCTCTTAGTAGAAGCGTATGTTCCGCTTCCTGTACACGACTTTTGAACACCAAAGGTGTTAGTGATGCTAGGCCATGTGTAGTGTCGCTGGAATCAAATGGGAGGCCAAGCTCCTCTGCGGCCCTATCTGCGGCATGGTATAGAAACGCCGCAGCATTGACGACTTCATGTTGATGTACGAGTCGCATAAGAGAATCTGTGCTATTTAGAACTGAGCAGGCTGTAGCCAGAACCGTTCTGCGATGAAGACACTCTAAGCTCAGCAAGCCTCTAACCCCTTTATCTCGAGGGAGGTATATTCGAGGTAGGGAAGATCTAGGATGATGACTTCGATGGATTGTCATCATCTTGCGTGTGCTTCGGTCAAGTTGCTTCAACTCATCGACGTTCCATTTTACTGCACCAAACGTGTAGAATAGTATAGGAACGGCCAGCATATTGGTCGCCTGGATCTTATTCTTTCCAGATAATTCGGAAGCCCAAATTTTTCTAAGAAATGTCATGTAACCTCTGCATTAATCCTCTTCGCGCCGGTGAGCTTCTTTGCCAACAGGTAAGGATGTCCCTCCTGAGTTGGTCCGACCACTTAAATCGATGTTCTCGCGTTTGTCCGGGGCCATTTAGTATTAATATTATTGTTATTATTATATGTACGGCGAAACATTAGAATATGAACAGTGTTTAAGTTAGATTAAGGATGGAATGTAAATATATGTACAGGGAGTGGAGGCCCTCAAACCCGTAAAAGGGAGAGATTAAATATGCATACATACATACAAGTTTATATCAAAGATTGAAATTGAAGTTTTCTTGAATTTGATTTCATCAGATATTTCGAACCAATTAACTGTCGAATAAATTCTCAAGATTGTCTGATTGAGATTTGAATTGAGTTTTAAAATTGTATTCATTTTTTTTTCTTTTAAGACACAATCAATTCTCAGAAATATTAAAGAAAAAATGTAAATGGTGTTAATAATTCCTTAATAATTAACTTCAGATTCAATACTCATTTTTAATTAATAGAAGCATAACATATAAATATTCCCTATTAGTTTTCTATTAAAATTTGCCTGATGAGGATGCCTAAAAGGCCTCGAAACATGTTGGACCCTGGTAGTATAAAAAAGACGGATAAATATTTCCTATTAAAATTTCCCTGATGAGGACGCCTAAAAGGCCTCTTATTGTAACTCTTTTTGTGCAATTATTTTGCATAAATTGAATTTTTTGAGTATTTTTTTTAAATAGTTTTTTGAAGATCATAATTCTTTTTAGGCCTTCTTGTTCAATTTTGTTGCCCAATTTAGTTTTTTAAAGTTCATGTTGGTTTAAAAAATGTACTTTCAAATATTAAACAGAGCAATTAAGCCATAGACCCTGATTCGTTCTCTAGCGTTCGGTTCTTTTGCCGTTCTCAAAAGTTCGATTCTTGCTCAACGAAAAAAAAAATATATATTCTATGATGTTGTGAAGTTAGCAATACAAAGTGGCACTTCATGGACCAAAAAAAGGCGTCAAAAGGCGACTTTATCATGCCAGTGCCGGAACTCGAACGCTTTATTTATTTTTAATATTATAGAACTTTAAAAAATTACCTTTCGGATGAGTTCGATGAGCGATTCTCAAAGCGGCTGGATGCGTGTGTACTCCATCGGCAATAATTCCATAATAAACCATCTGTCCTGGTGGTATTTGATCCGACGTTAAAAGGCCCACTAATCCAGGATCTCTGTGATGAAACTACAAAAAAAATCATTTGTATTTCCTTTTTTTTCTATTTGCACATACAATTTTTAAATTATCATTCTTTTATGAAAAAAATATATATTTACTGGAAGCATTGCGTTAAAAAGATGTGTGATAAATGTAGCTCCATGTCTAACAGCACTTTCTCCTTCTTTTAAATTCGCTACGGAATGACCTAAGGAAAATGAATAACATTATTTAAAAAATAACAATAATAGGCATTAGAAAACCATCAACAAATTTTTTAATTCTTCTCACCAACAGAAATAGTAATATTCTTCTTGCGTAATTCTTTTATTACTTGCAATGCATTGGGAATCTCCGGTGCTAGAGTAATGCAACATATATTTTCTAGAGTATGGTAGGTATCGAGTAGACTTTTAAAACCCTGAAAATGAGGAAATTCATTATTTATAAGAGGCCCGAATCATCTAAACCCAGAATTTGATATTAACTATAATGTTACTTTGTTTTAAATTGAAAGCCATTCAAATTGAACAATTTTCGTCTCGGTAAAGATGACAAGGCATTTTAAAGGGTGGATCTTGAAAAGGGGGGAGGGGGATTTGATAGCACAAATACGCCTGCAAGGATGAACTTTTTGATGTAATATTTTTACCACGTAATCTAAAGGGATATATATGGGCCAGTACAGAGAGCTTATTCCAGAAAACGTTCTTGTTGTTCTTTTTTTAAATTGAAAATGAAGTGTTTTTTTGCGCCTGAAATCAGCAACACAGTGTAGAGACTCTGGTCATTGTCTACTGAGAGGCAGGCTCCCCAAGCTGCAATGCATTTGCTTGCGTTAAAGTTTGGCTAGGAGTTTTTTGGAAAAAAGGAACGAGGGCGCCACTTTTGCCACAGCATAAAAAAATTTTAACGTCGGCGAGGACAGATATTGGGCCACACAAGCGTACTCAAAACCCTGTGCAAATTAATAATAATTTTTAATTAGTAAAAAGTAATTGAAATCAAGGTATTTTTTGTGCTGCAACATGGCTAGGAAAGATTTCGAAGGAAATAATTGCTAGTGTAGAAAGAAATTTAAACTAATTTGAAAAAAGTGATGTTTTGGTCCAGCAAAGAGGCGTTGCCGCAAAAATCAAAGGAACGTTATCAAGCAACGTATCAAAAGTTCCAAGAATGGAAAACATCCCACGGCATAAAAAATCGATCTCCGATAAAGGTGTGATGAAAAATAGCGTGCACAACTCGGGTCGAAAGGCCCTAGTTGTGCAATATACTATTTTTATATGGCTATCGTACAGAAGCTCCCCTGCCGATAAAACGGCACTCAAAGGGCACTCGCGATCGGTACTGCGCCGCCAGTGCCGTTACAGTGACTGTTTGTGCTGATTTCGGCACCTAAACGGCACTCAGAGTGATGTGACGGTCATATAATGGCTACACTCGAGTTGCAGACTATGGTCAGAAAAGCCTCAATTTTGCGGGCCGCGGCCACTTTAGACCTGAGAGTTGCGTTCCGAGCTCTCTTCCCCCACCCATGTGATGAACTCCGAACAAGAGCGGAAGTGTATTTTCTCAGTAGGTAGGAAAAAGGTTTTTATCAAATTGTTGAATTTTCAAGGGGCAAAAATGAATGGTGAAGTGGAATCGTCAAATTATTAGTTAAAAAAATTAATTTAAAATAAAGAAACGTATATTTAACCAGTTAAATTCAATCCAAAAAGACGAATTATCAACATAACCGTAGAATTTGTCAACCCGAAAATATGATGTTTCAACAAAAAAGTTAATTTTGTAACCAATAGTTAAATTTTAAAGAAAATAGTTAAAGTTTTTACCAAATATTTGAATTTTCAACCAAAAATATGAATTTTCAACTAAAAAGTTCATTCTCATACCAAATAGGTTAATTTTCTACACAATTTTTGCGTTATTGATCCACTTGACCAATAACGTCAATCGAATGGTGAAGTTACACAAATAGCCGGAGAGTTTCATGTTGGAGACGGTTCGGGCTCATCTTTGAGGAGCAGCTTTGGACTGGTTTAAAATGCGGTCGAAGGAAATTCAGGATTGGAAAGGATTCCAAACAGCATTTGAGAAAATGTTTATCAGAGCGGAAGGACTTTCGACTCTGGTCAAGAGACTTAGCTTTAATTTTGGCAACGAAAACCCATCAATATTTGGAGGAATTAACACAAACACAACAAGGACCAAAACAACGGAAACGGCAAACACTGGACGAACAGATCAGACGGAACAAAAAGAAAAAGGTGAGACCTCGAATGTGCACCGGAAATCAACATCTCTACCAAACCCTGATCGACGACCACCAGTCCGTAATGACGCTGGCCAACCTAAATGTTATAATTGTAAAAAATATGGGCATCTTTCCCGAAATTGCCCGGATCCATTAAAGGAATTAAGATGTCGCATCTATCAACAGACTGAGCATACTCAGAGGCATTGTCCAAAAGCTTCGGCAAAGAGCCGATGAAATCATCAGGTAGACGGTCAAGTGAACAATTCAATAATGAAGTATATTATTGAGGTAGAGATCGATGGAATTCCATGGAATGCACTAATTGATGATGGCAGCTCAGAGTGCACGATAAAGGCAACAGCGGCGTTAACTGGAGGATACGAAATAATTCGAGAACCAATGGAACTGAAAAGTTTCGGACCAGCTCATTTTCCGGTGACGTCTCCAGGATTTATAAAAGTTCAAGTGTCGGTGGATGGAGTAAGAGCTGAAAAGGTACCTATGCGCATAGTACGAAATGATTCTCAAGCTCTTCCACTTTTAATAGGACGGAGTTACACGGAGCTTCCTTATGTGGTGTATGCAAAGAGAGGAAACGAACTCAGCTTCAAGAAACGTCAAGATAATCCATTCAGTGAGGCACCCGCTGCAATGAGCCGCGGTTCAGATTTGACTATCGTCAACAATGACGTAATACTACCTCACTCAATGAACCTTATTTCCACAATAAGTTCAAACAAAGAATTTCTTCTACCTATTTTCAATTTAGGCTCTATTGAAAAGAAACCAACGAGTAAGTCGAAGCGTTAAGAAATTTTTAATCCGCAGGAAATCAAGAAACCACAAGATAGACCAGCCGTGAACGTATCCAAAATTCATATAGGAAACAATCGCTCCAAGGAAGAAGTTGAGGATTTGGTGTCTGTTTTAAATGATTATCGAGTAACAGTCAGCCGCTATTTGTTTGACTTAGGATGCACGGATTTAATCACCATGAAAATTACCGAGAAGCCTGGAAGCGAACCTATTTATTGTCGTCCTCATCGAGTCAGTGACAAGAAGCGTAGAGATTGATCAAATCTTTAGCATATACAAGGAGGCAGGATTGATTGTCGAAACCAATTCACCATACGCTAGTCCTGTTCTGCTGGTATGAAAGAAGAATGGGGAACCGCGATTGGTTATGACTATCGCAGGTTGAACGCGCAAACGGAACGAATGAACTTCCACTTACCAAATATCGATGATCATCTGTCGTTACTGAGTGGAAGTACCTTATTTATTACCCTGGATTTAGCGCATGGATATATGCAAATTCCTCTAGATGAAGAAAGCCGGCATAAGACGGCAATTATTACGCCAACAAATACTGCTGAATTTACAAGGATGACGTTCGGGCTAACTAATGCCCCATTCTATTTCTCGCCTATTGTTCAAATGTTCGACCCTCGAAGGTGGATCCAGCTTCAGACGGATGCAAACTTGAAAGGCTTGGTGGGAATGCTACTACAACGTGGAGATGACACGAAGCTACACGTGGTTTACGCAGTGAGTCGACGAACCAGTGATTTTGAGAAAAATTATCACTCAAGCAAATTGGAACTGAGAGCCATAATCTGGGCGGTAAATCGTTTACGTCCGATGTTGATCAACATAAAATTTACAATCATCACAGATTGTCAAGCGTTGGTCTCCCTCAACACTCACAAAACAAAGGACTCGCAAGTAGCTAAATGGAGTAATTTGTTGAATGAGTACGATTTCGATATCGTGCATCGCCCTGGAGAAAAGTTAGTACATGTGGACGCACTGAGTCGAGCCCCTGTTCAGGAACCCGAAGAAGAACCAATTGAGGACCAGTTGTTGATGTACACCGCAATGTCCAAGGAAGATGAAATTGTGATGTTTCAATATGCTGACGCCGAGCTACGTAAGAAGTGTGAAATCCTGAAGAAAAGTGAAGATCAAAGAACTAAACGGAGAAAGGAGAAACCCTGAACAATGAACTACATGAAGGTATCCTCTATAAACGAGTGGGTCAGTATTTAAAATACGTCGTACCACGTTCACTACGCAAGAGCCTGACTATTCGCTATCACGATGTAGGAGGTCACTTTGGTTTGGAAATAACTGTAAAGAAGATGGAGCATTATTACTACTTTCCAGGATTGCGCCGGTACGTCCGCCAACACATAAGATCGTGTATGCAATGCCTATTTACGAAGACAGTCGCAGGTCGACAGCCCGGTGAATTGCACCCGATACCTCCGGGTAAGTGACCCTTTGAAGACGTCAAACTGGATCATCTCGGACCTTTTGTGTGAACCTCGCGCAGAAACAAATATATTTTGGTAATGATTGACAGCCTCACAAAATATGTCCGTCTGGAACCATCAAAGAACACATCAGCTGATGGAGTTATAGAGTGTTTAGAAGAATTTGTATTGGACTTTGGAGCCCCTAAACGTGTGATTACCGACCGCGGAACTTGCTTCACTTCCGATAAGTTCGCTGATTGGTGTGATAAGCATGGGATTAAACATTCCTTAAATTCCCCTCAACATGCACAAGCCAACGGACAAATGGAGAGGGTGAACAGTGTCCTGATCCCAGTGATACAAGCAAGTCTACGAGAAGAGAATGGACGAGATTGGGATCGTCACCTAAAGGTAATTGCCAGAGACCTTAATGCATCAGTCAATAAAACGACTGATAAAAGCCCATTCAAGCTACTTTATGGGTACTTTCCACGTCACGACGAGGGTGTTCCGAGAAACTTAACTGAACATGAAGACTACCAGGATCCGACTATTCTTCGTGAAGTAGCTCGACAGAGAATTCTGACCGAACAAGAGAAATTTAAGCAGCGCTATGATCAAAACCGTTATCGGAATGTTCACTACAAAATCGGAGAAGTGGTGGTGATGAGGGTGAATCCAGTATCCACAGGCGATTCTACTAAACTTGAATGAAAATATCGAAGTCCGCTCGTGATTTATAAAGTTTGCTCCGGTGATACTTACGGAGTTACGGACCTAAGAGTGGAAAAATCTGGGCGTCCTGATGCCAATACAAAACGCGTTACTCAGCTAAAACTTTGGATTCCATGGTTGGAACAAGAAGAAGCAGATTTTCAAGACGATGATCAATTCAGCGTAGCTGAGAACGAGTATTTCCGAGATGAAACATCTGAACAAAAGAATTATCAGCTTGACGAAGACGAAATTGAGCCCACTAACGATCATTTGGGAATGATTAAGCCACACGAAGAAGACGAGATGCTGAGTACTACAGATGAGCCTGCAGAGACTGATCCGCACAGTGACCAGAAGTCGTCGTGTTGTCCGGAAACCTGATCGCTACGGTGAACCTGTGGTTTACTAACTTGAGTTCGAGTTATTAGAAGGATGGCCGAGTGTTAAAGACTGAAATATTAAGTTTAATTTGTTCTTAAAGTGTGCTATTTCTATCAATTGTAGTTGAAAACCGGAAAATGAATTTAAAGCAATGCTTGCAAAATGAATATTTAGTACGTGAACCGGAAGTAGAAGGCGGAGGAGAGAGTTCGTGACGGAGCGATCAAGTGAGTACGTGTACGAAAAGAGCAGTCTATAAAGTTTGATTACTGTCATTAAACCTACATTTCACTGTTAAATCGGTGTACTTATTGTGTCCTTAACGTGCAAACATTTAAATTATAACAATAGATTGGTATAAAAAACCAAAAATCGATTTTTCCGTCTTACAGTGACATCCATCAGGTATTTCAGGTTGGGTGGGAGAAATCCAAGATGTCTGCAGGCCAAGCCGTCGAGGGCCAAAAAATAATTAAAGGACCCCGCACAAAATGTATTGAAAAAAGGTCTCGGTGGATTTTGATAATTTTTTGATATTTTGTAGAACATGACCCCCTGAACAAAAAATCATAATGACAAAACCCCGAAAAATGGACAGATTTTCATCTGCACCGCGCCAAAAGTATCCTTTCAGAACAGCATCCACGCTACATAGAAGCTATTGGCGCGAAGGTCACTGAAAACACTTAGCACTCTGCAACTGTGACATTTTGTAGGTCATGGCCCCGCGAACAAAAAATCATTCTGACAAAACCCCATTTTGTCAGAGTGCACAGTTGCAGAGTGCTAAGTGTTTTCAGTGAGCTTCGCGCCAATAGCTTCTATGTAGCGTGAATGCTGGTCTGAAAGGGTACTTTTGGCGCGGTGCAGATGAAAATCTGTCAATTTTTCGGGGTTTTGTCATTATGATTTTTTGTTCGGGGGTTCATGTTCTACAAAATATCAAAAAATTATAAAAATCCACCAAGACCTTTTTTCAATACATTTTGTGCGGGGTCCTTTGCACGGGACAAAACTTTATTTTTATATTAAATCAGAAAAACATTATTTTTCACCGTAAGTATATTTGGATATTATTTTTTATTTTTAAGAAACTATTCAATTCAATAAGAAAATTATTACCTTTTTGTTTTTACCGATTTTAATATTTACTTAAATAGATTTCGAAAAATTAGGGCGCAGTCTCATGGATACATATTAGCAGAGTAGCGGTTTTGCGGAGTAGGTTTTTCGACCAATCAGATGATGGCAGGGAATTTGCTGCAAAGTGTTCCAAAAGTAATAAGTTCGAGCCGCGCAGTGACTAGGGAATTATAATTTAGCGTCTGCGCTCGCGATGTTTCCGAATATTTGAAAAGTGCTTGAAAAGTGAAAATGGAAATTGGTGGTTATATTTTTAAAAATAAGTAACAACGACGGGAATCGATCTGTGGCAAGTATTGATATAATAAAATCGAATATTACTATGTTGTTGTCGATAATTTGTGCAAAGAAACTAAATGTGCGGTGTTATAAACATATTTTAAAGCTGTCATTGGTAAGCTAACCAACAAAAAGAAACTTGCAGCTTTCGCAAAAGTATATAAAAATAAAATAATTTCGTGAACGGTTCAAAAGAAATATATAAGTCCTGAATTTATTGACGCAATATTTGCCAGAAAAATGGTTAAGAAATTGGTTTTTTTTCACTTGACATGCAGGTTTGATTACTTGATTGATCATAAGCAAATCTATGTGATTATCCTGCAGTAATAGGGTCATCCACAAAAATTTTGTTTGCTTTATAGTTGAGTTTTTTATAAACTTTGACTCCCAAAGAATTAAAATGTGAAATTAAAACTTAATTTCTATTATTTAGTAATTTATAATAATTTATTAAAAAGTGATGAAATATCCACCGTAAATGTCGATTTATAAAAGAAAACATGTGGCGCCCTCATGGTTCGAAACACGTGGTGTGACGTCACGCGCCGTCAAAATCGAAGAAAATACATGGTCAGTTTGATAAAAACAATCGAAATAATTAATTATCAACGTTTTTTGGCAAAAAGGGTTTATTTTTATAAAGTATCAATATGCCTGGATACGTTAAAGCCAGTTCGGATAATTTGCCAAAAGTGAGTACAATTATGATTAACGATTTCTTCGCGAAGTGCTCCAGTTTCAATGTCGCTGTCACTCGAGGAGTGAAAGCGAAAAAGTAAGTAAATGGCATAAATGACGATAACATTTTGAAACATTTATTTGTATTCATGTAATTTATTAGTTTAGAATGATAATTGCTTTAGGCGAATCGTAACATATATGCAATATTGAATTCAGAAAACATAACTTCACTTTTTTTTATAGTTGCTTTTATAAATACTTTCACAAATACTACTATAAAATTGTTATAAAATTCATAATTATAAGATTTATAATTACTTTTAGAAATATTTTATTTTATAATACTTATTGCGTGAATAAACGATTTGATTTCGCAAGGTTATAGCTCACATACATCCCGGCACTCCATATATATAACACCGTTGAACATCAGTCAATTACGAACTTTATGTTATCAAAAAAGCATATTTTAAATATATTTTTCTATTCAAAATAAAAATATTTACTTATAGCGTTGAAATGATCTTCGCAACAATATACTGTTGGCGTTAAAGATGTGGTAGGGCACATGTCACGCCGAACAATTTTGTACCATTTTTTTCATTCCTCACCTTTGGGTATGGAGATAAATAATTTTCCTGGATTTTTGACAGACGCGTTCTTGCATTGAGGCACAAAACACCAATGGTAGCGCTGATTTTCTTTGCATTTTTATGAAAAAAAACGTGAATCGCCCGGCTTATTTACAAGCGTCATTTCAGAGCATATACTTCAATTTACAAAAAAAAATTAGTGGATGACCCTATTGTTATTATCTTTTCAAATGAAAAAACAATTTTTAGAAACTGTTTACTTCTGTTGTCAATCATTATTTATTTTGAACTGATATAATAACTAATCCGACATAATAAATATTTTTCTATAATTTTGTATTTTAGTTATAAAGTTTTTTTTTGTTACATGATTTCAAGAATAAGAACTTCACAAAAGACGAGGAGAAGAACCGTGTTAATCTCGTTGAGAAATAATAATTGTTCATTGGGATGGACCTAGAAGTATGTTGTCAGCTTATTAGTTGCTTATGATCATGAAAAAATGAACGTATGAGAAGATTTTTGAAATAAACTTCGTATATTACTGATTAGCATCTTAATTAGATATTTATTTCAATTTATGTCAAATCTCACTATTGTTTTAACTGCAGTAAAAGAATTGTTCGCACATTTTTGTAGAGAATCATTACTTTGCATTTGAACAATTATGTGATAAATAGTTCATTAATGTTTCATCTGTATGAAGATTTAAGAACTGAATAGTAATTATTATTTCTACCCCCTCCCCCCTCCCACACACACACACACTAAAAAGAGACTATCTGGAAAAATTCTAATACGGAATTTGTTATTGTAATCTATTGTAATACGGAATATTAACAACTTTTCACATATAATTCAACAGGAGAATTCCAAGGTATATTGTTATTCAGCATTTTCTGTGGAATTCCCTCTATTGAATGATTTGTATATATACCTTTGCAAAGATTTGTTTGAATTTTAAAATTAATTCGGCAGATCTAATTTTTTTAGGCTGTGCCTGGTCCTGAAAAAAATGGGGGAGTTGGAAAAGGGGATTGACGGTCGGGCATTAATTCCGCGATATGATTAACGGTAGGATTAACGGTCACAATTGCCAATACGACATATACATATTTAATTGCATTTGTTACAAAAAATCTAAACGTTATTCTGAAGGTTGATCACACTATAATTATTCCAAACCTTAATAATATTCAGACAGTAAATCCGACCCTAAATGCTGTTTCAATTTCATGAAGCTGCGATCGAACGTATTTATTTAAGGTCTGATTTACGCAGTCAGATTTAGGGTGGGATATTTGTAATACGGAATTTCACTAGACAGTTTTTCATAATATTACTTTGTTCCGGATTTGTAACCATTTGTTGATTAAATAAACATTTTGTACTGAATAGCTACATATAATGTCATGTTAATAAAAACGAACTACTATCGGCGAGAAAACTCGAGTCCTCTGGCTTTGACGTTAAAAAAGTAAGTGAAGAAAAAATTGTAGCTCAATGAATGAAGGATCATTTGAAAGGTCAAAATGTTGTACGTGAATGAGCCTGAAACGAATATGCCAAAAAAATTGTATAGCTTACAGACCCGAAAATCTGTTAAAAAGTAGGGAAATTTGACAACTTTTAAAGAAAGTGAACTTAGGAACATAGTTTTTTATTGAAAAAATAATAGGAAAAATCTGAAAAAATGCATGGTGGTTCCTCAAACATTTCTAAACAAATTGCCGTTGAAAAATTTGCATAATATAACAAATTGTTCGTTTTTTGTTGTACATAAATATACAACTGTGCTATCTTCAGTTCTAATGAAGATAATGAAGTGATTTAAATTAAAGGTAGTTATTTAAACTATTTGTAATTATTTACAATTTGAAAGAAGTATGTGCTTCTTTTTCTCTTCATGCAAATTGCGATGTTTGAAGACAGTTTTTTATACTGGAAAGCAAGTGTAAGAAACCAGCGGGGTGCCTTTTTTCATGGGATCGTCCTCGTCTTTCCTCAGCATGTGCTTCCAAGAAAGACGAGAACGATCCTATGAAAAAAGGCACCCCGCTGGTTTTTTACACTTGCTTTCCGGTATAAAACACTGTCTTCAAATATCGCAATTTGCACGAAGAGAAAAAGAAGCACATACTTCTTTCAAATTGTAAATAATTACAAATAGTTCAACTAACTACCCATAATTTAAATCACTTCATTATCTTCATCAGAACTGAAGATAGTACAGTTGTATATTTATGTACAAAAGACGAACAATTTGTTATATTCTGCAAATTTATCAACGGCAATTTGTTTAGAAATATTTGAGGTACCACCATGAATTTTTTCAGATTTTTCCTATTATTTTTTCAATAAAAAACTATGTTCCAAAGTTCATTGTCTTTAAAACCTGTCAAATTTTCCTACTTTTTAAGAGTTTTTCGGGCCTGTAAGCTATACACATTTTTTTGGCATATTCGTTTCAGGCTCATTAACGTACAACATTTTGACCTTTAAAATGATCCTTCATTCATTGAGCTACCATTTTTTCTTCACTTACTTTTTTAACGTCAAAGCCAGAGGACTCGAATTTTCTCGCCGATAGTAGTAGAATTGTAGTCAGTCTTTTAAGGAACAAAATTATCTATTGATCATAAGATCGAATAAAAATCTAAACTTTTTGATAAGGCTAAAGAAAAAACACGAACTGTAAATATATCTACTATTCACGTAATGGCCCCAATTATCGTTTTTCTCAAGGAGTAAATAAGTGCCTTCTCAAGCTTTTTAAATCAGTTGGTGAGTATGATAAGGATGCCCAATAAACATTACCGGCAAAAAAAAAACATCGACGTGGAGGTTATATTTTTGTTGACATTGCTTCTAGAGAAGTATTTTAATGTTTAATATAAAAGCTTGGATATTTCTCATCTTATTTCTTTGAATTTAGGGACATAAACTTTTCCTTCTTTCTTTTTTCGTGTAGTGCTTTTCCTAATGAATAGCACAAGGAAACTTTTTCTAGTCCGCTAATTTGTAATCTGCATATCTCGAAACCGATCTATCCCATGGTGCATATTAGCGAAGTGCGGAGTAGAAGCCAGCCAATATGAATGCCTTTTCTTGTATACATTGTTTTTTGGTTTTCCTTAAAACAGTGCGTTATTGGCAGCCTCCTAAATGTCTAAATATGTAAACCATAAAATGTACGGCCATGGGACAGACAGGTAATAAAGTGTGTTGATTAGCACATTAGCAGAATTCAGAACATTCTAGAAATTTCAGAAATTCAGAATATTCTAAGAATTTAGGGAATTCAAGTAATTCAGAGAAGTTAAATATTTCAGGGCATTCAGAAATTCAGAAAATTTCAGGGATTTTCGAACATTTGGGCAATTCAAGAAATTCAAAGAATTTCAGCAATTGAGAACATTCAAAGAATTCAAGAAATTCAGAATATGCAAGGATTTAAGGCAATTCAGAAAAATCAAAGATTTATGAAAAGTCAACGAATTCCGAGATTTTCACTTTAGAATTCAAGGAATTTATGGAATTCCGAATATTCAAGGAATTCAAAATATTCAAGGAATTCAGCATATTCAAGAAATTCAGGGAATTTAGGATATTCAAGGAATTCAGGAAATTCAGGATATTCAAGAAAAAATCAATGATTTTAGAGAATTTAGAGTTTTTCAAGTATTACAGAGCAATTAAAGAATGAAGAGAATTCAAGAAATTCAGAATATTGAAGGAATTTAGGGAATTGATAGAATTTCAGGGATTTCAGAGCATTAAAGGAATGCAATACATTCATGAAATTAAAGATTTCACAGAATGCAGATAATACTGAAAATTTTAGGAATTTCAGCAATTCAGGCGATTCAGAGAAAATTTAAAGTAGTATACCATTATTCCATTTCCCTTTCAGGGTAGGCGTGACACTACCCGATTCGGGTAGTGTTTCTAGGTGGATAGTTTTCTTGTAGTTATAAATAACTACAAGTGTGGGCTCACCACACCCACGATATGCCAACAGCACGCAGTTTCTGGAATGGTCACCCATCCAAGTACTAACCGCGCCCAACGCTGCTTAACTTCAGTGATCTGACGAGAACTGGTTTTTCCAGCGTGGCATGGCCGTTGGCCATGAATTTAAGAAGAATTTAAGAAATTCAAAATATTCAAGAAATTCAGGGAAATCAAATTCAGTTTCTTTGCACAAATTATTTGTTATTGCTCATTTTGAAAAATATTATAACCACCAATTTCCTTTTTCACTTTTCAAACACTTATCAAATATTCGGAAACATCACGAGCGCAGAAACCTACTCCGCAAATCCGATACTGCCGATACTCTACTAATATGTATCCATGGGACTGCGCCTTGAGAAACAATATACAAATGTACTTATGGTGAAAAATCATTTTTTGCCAAGATATTAAAAAATCAAAGTTTGTTCCCATGCAATTGGTATTATTGCTTGGCCATCGGCATGCAGACTAGTGATGGACACTGCTCGGCCTGACTGTGGTAATATCTGACCTGACCGGTAACTGGTTTAAAATAAGTTAGTTTACCCTATTATTTATTCATGTTGATTCATCTATAATGATGGATTTCCAAAACAATCCAAACGATTTCCAAACGCTTCACAAAGAAGTTTTTTTAAAATTTGTAATTTATAGTGCAACTAGTTTTTTTTTTGAAAAATCGACAACTTTTTGGTTTTTCGCGTCCAAACGATAAGAGATGATTTGCAAACGATTCATCAAGAAAATTTTGGAAAACAATAAATGTGCAGTGCAAGTGTGAGGTTAGCACACCATTTTTGAAAAGCCGATAACTTTTTGATTTTCACGTCCAAACGATAGAAATTGGTTTTCAAACAATTCCAAACGATTCTATATAAAAAAAAACATCATTTTTTTAATGTAGTACTATCTTTACGAACATACTGGATAGTACGTGCCGTTTGAGTGTCGTTCAATCGGCAGGGTCTAACCTCAAAATTCAATTGACTCATTGCACTCCATAAATACCATAAATACTAACAATAAGTATTTTTTGTATACTTAGTGGTACTCTTTGTTTTACTAGAAGTGTGTATAAAGAGGCAAAATCTGATTACTAAACTAATTTTTACGTAAAATGAAATTTTTGAATGTTCAGGTTAGTTGAGGTTACTATTCGAAAATTTCATTTAACGCAAAAATTATAATATTCAAAAATCCTTCCCTCTGCATTCAAACTTCTATTCAAAAAAGGATTACCGCTTAGTATCTAAAAATATATAGATATATAACAGATCCTTAAATTGAGGATTAAAAGATAATTCAATTTTATAGCTCGAAGATGATACATATACAAGTCAGATTTTAACTTTCATATGAACATCCATTTTTTCTCAAAATCTTAATCAGCGAAAAATTTTGGTTATAAGCTGCTAAACTTCGTCAATTCGGCAGCACATATTCGTTGATTGTTGATTGGAATTGGAGGTTACCTTGCCGCAGTTGACGCATACAACTGTTTTCTACATCCCAATTCCAAAAATTCGGGTAATATCTTCAACTTCCTGACCAGCCACGGTGAGTCTCAACCAAGTTCCACCTAAAAGTCTAGTTACTCAATGGTACTTTGTGGAATACAAGTCTGTGATGCTATACAGATAATTTAAGCACAAAACTAAAATAATCGTTAGAGGGCTTTTTAAAAAAATTGAAATATTTTTCTACACTTTTAATTTATGTTACATGTAAGTTACTTTGCATTAAAAATGGAGTAAAAAAGTTTAATGAAATGTTTTTGTAAAATGATTAGGTAAGTTCTATGACGGGTTTTGTAGTGTCAAGAAGTCCTTTTCACCTAAAAGGTTATTGAAAAGCTTGAGTACTCGGCATTTCTTTGCAGGATATGATTTTCTGTGGACCCACTAATATTTTCAGTACAAAATAAAAGTAATCGCCAGAGGACTTTTTATAAAAAAGAAAATTTTGAATTTTTTTCTTGAAGGTTATTTTACATTAAAAATGTAATGAAAAAGTTTTATTAAATATTTACGTAAAATTATTAGCCACAGTTCTATGGAAGTTTTCTTATACTACTTGACACTACTAAACCCGTCACAGAACCCAACCTAAGCATTTTACAAAAATATTTCACGAGACTTTTTTACTTAATTTTTCATGCAAAATAACTTACATGTAACATAAATTAAAAATTTCAACAACAAAAAAAATTTCTAGTTTCAAAATTTGATTTTTTTAAAAAGCCCTCTAACGATTATTTTAATTTTGTGCTTAAATTGTCTATATTTCATTACATACTTGTATTCCGCAAGTACCATTGAGTTACTAGACTTTTCGGTTGAACTTGATTGAGACTCACCATGCAAGCTAATTGCAAAAAGATTGCTGTTGGTATCCTTGCGAGGCCCAGTGACTGCCGCTCAGTAGACAATGGCCAGAGTCTCTACACTGTGTCCGGAAAAAGCTCTCTGTACAGGCCGACATAATTGCCTTGAAATTATGTGGTAAACATATTATATAAAACAATTCATCCTTGTAGACGTCTTTTGGACGTTGCTAAACCCCAAGTTGTTTGAAGCACCTTAAAATGCCACGTCATCTTCGCCACTCCAAATGAGTTTATTATATTATTATATAATAAGTTATTAAACTAAAGTAAAATATATTTTAACATTTTCCTTACACATGAAAGATTTATCTTGAAAAGATCTAAAAACTGATTTAAAAAAAATGAAGATGTTAATTTGTATTAGCTTGTGGTCAAAATCCTTTTTCAGACTTCACTGAGATGCAAAAGGAGCCTCCAGACTAAATATCGACAATAATCTTGGGTGACCTTTTCGGAAGCATCAAATCAGAAGTCTTTAATATTATATATAGAATTTAAAATTGATAAGGAACCAGCAAAATCATCAAATTTGTAATTTAATGTAATTATTTAAGAATTCTGGGATTCGACATTAAAAACTGTGTACTTTTAGAGAAACTTTTTGGATTGAACAATTAAAAATTAAGATATTAAGAGACAAACATTTTCAAAGCTATGATTTTATAATTAAATATTTTTAGAATTAGGCATTCAAAACTGTTTAATTTCAAATTTGAAACTTTTCTAAATTAAAGATTGTATATGTATAGGTGGCTGTGGTGGGCCCACATTGGTAGAGAATATCCACCTAGAAACACTACCCGAATCGGGTAGTGAGGCAATGAACTTTCGAGTTCGAACGGCTAATCAATGTATGTATGTATATGTATATGTGACTAAGAAACTGAACTTTTCTACTACCCAGTTACAAGTTAATAACTTTCTTATGAACAAGTGTTTTCCTTGGATACTTTTATAAATCCAACATTTGAATTCTTTCAACGTTCTTTTAACGTGTAGGTGTATGTAGGCTTGAATGTTAAATTTAGTATTATGGGCATTGTAAACAATATAATTTAAAAAATTTGAATGTTACAAATTCAACATTTTTATCTCAATCTCACAAAGCTTTAAAATTTGAAGTTCTTAACATGTGAAGTGGCCTATCCCCTAAATTTACCAAATTAATTAATTTTTAATTAAAACAAACTTCGTCAAACTTGCGAATACAGATTTCCTCATGAGCTCCTTTTTTACTTGTGCTTATAAAAGGTCCTTCAAGGTGAACGCCCAAAATTGCAGCACCCGATTTAGTGCCGTTCGCTTTTTTTATTTTCGGAAGAACCTTCCGATAAGTTTCTTTGGGTGACGTCACTACTGTGGGGCAGAATGAAGTCACTCCGTGCGTCAATAATTCTTTAGCTACTTTACAAACACCTTCTTCTACATTGTCGATATTATTCGAGAAATCTATACCCAGACCACCTGGAAAAAGACGTATCATATGTTAAATAAAATAAATTTTTAAAGAACAGTAGTAATTGTTTTTTTTGCTGTTCATTCAAAAATTCAGAAGTTAACTTCTATTCCTATAGTTTTAAATATAAGTTATCTGCCTGACATATAGGTATTGACACCTTTTTCAACATTTTGTGGCTTTCTTTCCATCAGCACTTCCCGTTTCTTATTCCCATTCTTCATTCAAGTACCTTTTTAATCTATGACTAAGCTTTTTTTATCATTGAATAGTTAGTTAGTTTCAATGTGGGCGAGGGGTCCGTGAGCCCCCCCCCCCTGGCGCTCAAGCTATAAAGCCTATTGTGCCACACCCGTATTTATTCTCAAGACAGTACTCCGAATCCGACCATCTTCGTCGAGTGTTTTTGGATGTCGGTGGGTTTCGTTGTTACCAACGTTCTGAGAATATACCTCTCAGGTGCCAGGCGTACCTATCGAAAAGTAAATGACGTCCTGCTTTCTAACAGACAAATTGATCCTCACCCAATCTGCAATTCGGCAGCCTCCCTAGCAGGCCGCAGAAGGAGAATACGGTCAGGCTATAGGATGGATGGAGCGATCCCTCTGAGGTCACCAGTTAGATGCACTGTCCTGGTGTGTTATGTAAGTGTATTCGTGCATGTGTGTGTGTTTATTACTCGAAATCGACCAGCGACCATCGAACGTGATTCCCCCGTAGGTGCCTCAAGCGCAAGAAGATCGCTGACTCACTTTCGAGTCTTCTCAAAGTCGACTTTGAGCCCTAAGTTTAGGCTCTCGAAAGGCCCATTTATCCTTGGTACGTAACCAGCCTCTTCTGAGGGGACCTACATTTTGTGGGTTCCGAACCACCGAAGCCCCGGTAGAAGTACGGGTTAACGTAGTGGCTAGCCTGCCGGCTGTTTTTTCCGCAGGTGTAAAGTTCCAACAAGCGTGTATCGATGTACTTTCATGCACTGATTACAAAGGTGGTGATTTTGGAGAAACCCCCCAAAGTCACAACCACCCCCATTTTTTATATCCCTTCTCGGAGGAAAAGTGAGTTAGCCGACACACATCACCAGTCACAACCTCCCCTATTTCCAGGTCACGACCCTAAACCTTTTAAATCTCTCGTGGGGGGCGCAAAAGCACCCCTGTGATTTATCACTGATTTAATGTTCGTCACACCTGTAACCCTTTATAACGTCTCATCGGGTGTGGGAACGACCTCTCTGACTGGTCACACAAAAAATGTTCGTCACATACCTAACCCTTTCCAACGTCTCGTGGGGGGAGCCACCCCTGTGAATAGTCGCAGAAATAATGTTGGCCACACGCTTAACCCTTCTTAACGACTTGTTGGGGCGGGAAGGCTCCCTGTGACTAGTCACAGAAATAATGTGGGTCAAATCCCTATAGGGTCATCCACAAAAATTTTGTTTGCCTTATAGTTGAGTTTTTTATAAACTTTGACTCTCAAAGAATTAAAATGTGAAATTAAAGTTTAATTTAGTTTAATTAATAATTTATAATAATGTACTAAAAAGTGATAAAATATCCACCGTAAATGTCGATTTATAAAAGAAAACATGTGGCGCCCTCACGGCTCGAAACACGTGGTGTGACGTCACGCGCCGTCAAAACCGAAGAAAATACATGGTCAGTTTTGATGTCCGCCAAATTATATTCATGGTTATAAATAATATTTATAAC
>CAKNYM010032533.1:0-27960 GCA_932195095.1 Andricus curvator
AGTGTACATTAAACAATGAAAAACGTGATTTTTTTTTATAAACATTGCATTTGTTTAAATAATAATTTTTTGGCGATGATTGAAAATACTCCTCGGGGTATTTCATTGATGTATCTAGAAATGTGCTTGAATCTAGTTTCAGAGTGATACATTTGTTTATATTGAATTCCGAATTGTTATAAACAATTCGGAATTCAATATAAACAAATGTAGCATAATTCGAAAAACTCCTAGAGATATGGCTGAGACGAATCCAGATATGTCTTTACTTTTCTGATAGGATAATTACTTTTTTTAAAATAAATTCCCCAATTTCCAAATCTATATGTATAGCTAAATTCAGGGTGGTAGATCTTCGATTATCAAGTTGGCCACCGCAGCTGATATATAAGAGCCCATGAACACACCAAAAGCTTCCCTGTAAAACCTATTGTTGAAAACACAGTAAGTATTTTCAAGACAGAATTCCAGAAGTGTTATAAAAGATCCCTGAGGAAGAATGGTATGGTCACTGATCTGTAGCTATTTTTTCGTTATATTTGCAACAATAAGCTTGTGTGAAATATTAGCGAATAAGGCCGTAACATCTAGTGATATTACCTCAAAATCGCCAGGGATATTTTCAATCTTATTGATCTTTTCGACAAAGTCAAAACTATCTTTTGCAAAAGTACTCGTTTTTCCTAAAGCACGCCATTATAGCTATTTAAAAATGTACTTAAGTTTTGATCTAAAATATTGGTTTTAATTATATTAGCGATAATTGAATTTAAATTTAAGAGCCAGATCTACATATTCGAAATCTTTACCATTTGAAAAATTACTCAACATATATCTAGTGAGAATATTGTTAACTTCTGATCTTGTATCATTCACATATTCCGCATCAATCATGTACATTTTCTCCCCAATATTAGCTAATGACATTTTGATAATATTACTTTTGTCACTTGCTCTTGTTTGCCTAAAGGATGATGTGATGGCCCACCAACATTTTTATTTTAACATCCTGACAATGCCAGCACAGTATGCAAGTCATTTTCTTTCTGTCTTTTTCAACATCTACTGCATCTGTTTTGGAAGAAAAATCTTCCAACACAAAACAATGTTTTTTACAATATTATTAACATCACTACAAAAAATCAGCTGTAATGACTTGCTTCAAGACCTTTTTCAATCCAAAATCTTATAATGACTTGGTTCATTGAGATGCAATTAGTAAAGAATTTTGCATAAGAAAATTTTTACTTCGTTTTTGAAACAATGTGACAGTTTTTTTATGTTTTCTGTATTTAGGCTATACATAAACAAATTAAACAAATTTTTGATCAGTATACCAACAAATAATAACATCTTCTAATTAATTTTATCACCTGGTCAACATCTAATAACATCATCTAGAAATTCAGCTACTTGGTTGAAGGTTGAACTGCTTCGTAAAAAATGAATTTCTTTGGTTGTAGATTAATCTCCTTGGTTGTAAATTGAACTATTCCATTTTTAGAAAATTAATCTTCTGGGTTAAAAAAATCATCTTTTAGGTTGAACTCTTTTGTTGAAACTTAATTTCTTTAAGATTCATCATTTTAGTTGAAAACTCATCTCTTTGGTTGAAAATGTAACTATTTTGTTGCAAATTTGTTGTTTTTTTGTTGTTGAGAATTAATTTTTTTCAACTAACAATTTAACCATTCTATTTTTGATTGAAAATTGATATTTTAAATTGGAAATTGATCTTTTCTAGTTGAAAATTGATGTATTTTGTTTGGGTCTAAATTAATCTGGTTTGGATGAGGATTCATCAATTTGGTAGAAAATTAAACTATTCGGTTGAAAATTGAACTATTTAGTTGACTCTGAACTTTTTTCTAACAAAAATTAACTATTTTATGAAAATTTAACTTTTGGCAGAAAATTAACTTTTTTGTTGAACAATTATATTTTCGCTAAAAAATTCAACTGTTTTGTAGATGATTTGTCCTTTTTGCTTTAAAATTCAACAATTTTGTTGAAAATGTATGTATTTTGCTGGAAAATTCATATTTTTTGTTGAAAATTTAACTATTTGGTTCAAAATTCACCTTTTTGAAATGAAAATCCAACTAGTTGGCTAAAAGTTGAACTAGTTTGTGAAAATTTCATATTTGTTTAAGATTCACCTCCTTAGTTGATAATTTGACTATTCTATTTTTATAAATTTAATCTTGAGTGATAAAAATCATCTCTTGTGTTGAAATCTATAATCGAAAATTCATTTTTTTAAGATTCATCATTTTAGGTAAAAATTCATCTCTTTAGTTGAAAATTCGTTTTTTTTTGTTTGACAAAAAAAATTTGAAGATTGTCGAAAAATAATCTTCTTGGTTGAGATTTCATCCTTTTTCATTAAAAATGTAACTTTTTGGCTGTAAATTAATCTGGTTTGGAAAACGATTAACAGTTTAATAGGAAATTTAACTATTCAGTTGAAAATTAACTTTTTTGTTAGGAAATCATATTTTTGGTTTGCTAAAATTAAACTATTTCGTCCTTTTGACTTTCAAATACAACAATTTTAATAAAAATGGATGGAAAATTTATCTTTTTGGTTAAAAAAAAATGGGCTATTTCGTTGAAAACTCATCTTTCCTGATTCAAAATTAACTTTCCTGTTCAAAATTCTTCTTTTCCAGTTTGACAGTCTACTGTGAAAAAATATTCTTTTCAAACCAAAAAATTTTTATTGAAAATTCTTCTTTTTCAGTTGAAAATTAAGTAGAAAATTGATGTATTCTGATGAAAATTATTCTTTTGGTATAAGATCAATATTCTTGGTTGAAAATGTATCTTTGTAGGTTATAGATTCAGCTATATGAAATGAAATGCCACTATTTTTTTAATGTTTAATTATTTTTTAAAAAATTCAACTATTTTGGTGAAGCTATCTTTTTTGGTCAAAAATTGAACGGTTTTTGGAAAATCCGTCCTTTTGAATTGAAAATTCATCTCTATTGGCTAAAAATTCACTTTTTTGTCGAAAATTCAACTTTCGAATTGAAAATTCCACGGCCAAATCACGCTGAAAAAACCAGTTCTCGTCAGATCACTGAAGTTAAGCAGTGTTGGGCGCGGTTAGTACTTGGATGGGTGACCATTCGAGAATACTAAATGCTTTTGGGACATCGTGGGTGTGGTGAGCCCACACTTGTAGTTATTTACTACAAGAAACTATCCACCTAGAAACACTACCCAAATCGGGTAGTGTCACGCCTACCCTGAAAGGGAAATGGCTTAATGATATACTACTACTTAAAAAAAAAACATGTTTTTAAATCAAATTGCACTCACCTATACATTTTGGCACCGAACCACTCCAAACGCCGTCACCATCGCATTTTATACTCTGCGATCCAGAAAGTCTGCTGCCCCACATACAGGTAAATACGACTCTACCTCCGAAAGTACTATTGTGTTCCAAAAGTTGAAGTTTTGGATTAGTTGGTTCGATTGGTGGACAAATAATTGCCTCGCACTGTGGCACTTCAGCAGACCATTTACCTATAACAATCAATAAAAAGTTTTAGCAATTATTTGTCACAATCCCGAAACAGTATATTGTGCTACAAGTGCGGAAAGTAGGCAGTTCCACACGAGTGTGAAGTTTGCTGTACGAGCCTACTTTCTGCGCCTGTTGCACACGATATTTTTTGTAACAAATTCAGAGAATTCTCGATTTCAGAAACAATAAAAAGAAATTTTCCGGAAATGTATCGAAGATTATTGTAAAATTACCGAAAATTTCTGGTAAATTTGTAAATTAACGAAAGTTTCTCGAAATTCAAAGTGTCCAAAGATTTTTGGACAACATCCAAAAATTTTCAAAATTTCTGGAAATTTATGGAAAATTGATAAATTACTGGAAATTTCAGGTATCTCAAAATTTCCGAAATTTTCAGGAATTTTGGCTAATTTATGGTAATTTATCAGTCATTTATGGTAACTTATCACCTCGAAAAGCGAACATTCCGTGCATGCTTAATTCCGGGAATTATAAAATTGCCCAAATATAAAAATCCCAACTTGGAAAATCCCCGAATAACAAAATTCCCGACAATTTATAATGTTACCGAATTTAAAAATTCCCGAATAATAAAATTTCCGGCAGAAAATTGCCGAATTATAAAAGTATAGAAAAATATTTTTCTTTAATTAATCATATTTTCATTACAAGAGCAATATTTAAAAAAAACTACTATGTGTATTTTCAAAAAAAAACTTGCATTTAGAAATTTTTCTTTTCATTCATTCTGAATTTAAATTTGAACAATAGTTTTTGAAAATACATTGGAAATTTGAAAAAATAACTTTGGTCAAAATATTATATTATTGTGTTTTTAATTAAAAAATTTCTGCAATTTTCTGTAACTAATTTTATTATTCAGAAGTTTTCATATTCGGTAATATTGTAAACGGTCATGAATTTTCCACTTTGGTTTTATTTCCTAACATCTAATATATAAACAATTAAAGAATCCCCTTTTGAACAAAGATTTAAATATTAAAAGTTTTTTCAATTCTTTAAACCAAAATCAGTAATTTTAAACTGAAAATGCTCTGAAAGTGCTTGAAATTAAAAAGAAAATTGAATGATTTTCAATTTAAAACGTTCTAAATCAAACAATTTTATATTAGGTAAAATTGAAAAACAGGAAAATAATTCTAATGAAATGAAAAGCAATTCAACTTCTCTAATTTATAAATAGAAGCTTTTCGAATTGAATAATTTTAAAATCAAAATTTTAGATTAAAAATGTTCAAAATTGAAAGAATTCATTCGAAAGGATTATAAATTGTATCATTTATAATGCAAAGCGTTCAAAATTGAACAATTTTATTTTGAATTCAAGAATATCAAAATGGAATTATTCCATATTAAAATTTCTGAAATAGTACAATTTAAGAATGTTCAAAATTGAATAATTCCAAATTAGAATGTTCAAAATTGGATTATTTAAAAATCAAAGGAATTGAAATTGTATTATTTCTAATTAGCATCGTTTAAAATTGAATAATAATATTAAAATAATTTAGACAAATTTTTCTATGATGAAGAAATAAATGCACCGTCATTTTTACAGTTCAAAATGAAAAAATTTTCAATTACAAGCCCAGTACAGTCAAATTACGATTGACGTCCTTTTGTAGCCCTGAAAAATTCGAGGCTGAATTTTCAATCCATTTTTTGTTACTTTTGATTAAGAGATAGGTAAAAAAGTGTAAAAAACTTTTTTTAGAAAATAAAATAAGATTTAAAATGAGCTCTCAGCGAATATCCTACGATAAATAGTTTACGAGATATGAATTTGTTAATTAACATAGTTTTTTTTTGGGAACACAAAGTGCGATGACGAATTTTCATTGTTGCAAAAAAACGCGATCGGGTTTTTGCTATTGAATTCTCAAATTGAATAGTTTCAAGTATCAAAAAACATTTTTTTAAATTTAGAATCCAAAAATCACAGAGAGGTGGATGATCAATAATTGTTCACATAATTACAAAATTCTCTTCCACAATGAATACCACTCTTAAAATCCATTAACTGCGTCATTAATTTCCATAAAATAGTAACTCTTTAAGATTTACAAGAGGAAAAGATTTTTCAAACAAATGAAAATTATTTAAATAATGGTATACTGCCTTCAATACAAAATATCACATTTCGCATTCATTAACTGAGCGTTATTGATTCCAGAACGTTGTAATTTGTCAAGATTTACAGAGAAAAAAATTGAACAAATAAAATTTTTTTAAATAATTGCCAAATATTGTTAAGAAAATATATTACTCCCAAGATTCATTAATTATTGTGTCATTAATTTTAGAAAATAATAATTTTTCATGATTTATAGGAGAAAAATTGTTTAAAAAAATTAAAATTGTAAAAATAATTAACAAATATCTTAAAAAAAAATTATTATTCCTAATGTTCATCAACTGTATCATTATCTCGACAAACAATAACTTTTCACCATTTCAAGGCAAATAATTGTTTAAACAAATAAAAATTATCCAAACGATTCAAAATTTATCGAAAAATACTTTTAAACTTGTTACTTATTCAATAAAACTAATTAATTTCGGAAAAAATTTAAAAATTCTGTTTTTAACAAGAATTTTACATAAAACTGCTATTTTGCATTTTCTGGGGCATTTTTCCGGGCACAATACAAGGAGCTGTAGGGAGGTTCAAAATTAAAGGTTATTGGGTGGAAATTATTCCTTGAACATTCCTTAAAAGGTGACCAAATTTTAATTTACAAAATGTTAATAAGAAAGGGCGCGGGTGAATTTTGACTGATTTGAAAAAATAATGAATTTATTTTTCCGAAAACGAAGAAATCGGGGGCAATCGATCACCAAAAATCAAAAGTCGATTTTTTACAGATATGAATTTGGACAAGCCGATTTTTTCACTTTGCGAATTTGTCAATTTATTTACAACAAATTTTTTGTTCCCTTAGTTTTTAAGTGAGTATTGATAAAACGATCAAAAATATTTTTTAGTTTGGAAAAAAAATTTTACAGGTAATTTATTTAATTTGTTCCCCGATTTGACCATTTTTTGGATTTGAAACTATACTATCTGAGCTTTGTTAACATTCTTTTTTAATTTTAATAAAAAAAATAAAAAAGAAATTAGATTAGGACATATGCAAATAACGAAATTTTCAACACGAAAATAATTTTCAGTTTTCAAGTGTAAAAAATATCTATCATAATGGAAAGCAGAAGATATACTACGATTTTTTAATATTTTGAGTGGTTTTCTTTTTATATAAAAGAACTTTTCCACACTATTAAAATTTTTTAGTAAAACTTGTGTTTCTTCGTCTCCTGATTGGTTATCATGACATGTAATTTTCTATTAACTTTCATTCATGAAAGTTATATTTCGCAACCCACTCAATTCATGTTTCAAATCGAAATTGTTTTCAAATTTCTAAATTTTAATTGCTTCCGGGAAGTAAAATGACATACCTAAAAGGCAAAAAAGTCAATAAAACAGTAGAGGCCTTCAAAAAAGAATTTGTTAAAAGAAAATATTTCACTGCTTGACTATTGAGTGACGTTGGAACTGCAATTACTCGGACGGCTTCCCGGACGTAATCCGAGCTTCAGAAAAAAGAGCGACATTCGAAAAAGACTCGGATTGGTGGAAGCGCTTCCGATCTTTGGTCGTTTTCTCATTGCTCAGAAGAAAGTAGAACTGGCCTTCGATGGAGTGATTTAAGATAAGTACGCCATTCGTTTTCATGTGTGAGGAAGAAAAAAGAAGCAGATTAAGACTTTTTCAAAGGATAGAAAAAGAGAGAAAATATAGCAAGGAGAAGATTGAAGGACTCTAGCGAACAAGAACTCAATTCTTCGAGTGAAATAATGTTGTTATTAATAATAATAATCGACAAGTGTTCGCAGAATGAAGTTATTTCTTTTCGCAGACATTCTGTTCGCAGCATTAAGTTGGTTCACAGAGATGCATTTTTTTTATTCCTATTTTTTTTAATTAAGATTGAAAAGAATTTCATTTTACTACGAATAATTTTGGAAAAATAAGCAGGAAAAATATTCATAATTAAAAAGATAAAATTTCAAAACAACCTCACTTTTCGGGGAGGGAAAAAGTCAACCAAAAACCAACCTCTCACTTTTTCCTTTCTCCGTCCTTTTTATACTACAGGGGGACCAACATGTTCCAAGGTCAATTTAAACCTCATCCGGGATTATTTATAGGGAATAACCAAAGGTATGAGGTATGAAATTGATTGTTTAATAGAATAGAAATTTTTCTATTATCTAGTCAAAGAAAAGTACTTTAACCAATTAATTACTCTATCCCAAACTTTATTATATCTCGAGAGGTCCCTCTTTAAATTGATAGCCTTGTTACCTTCTCTCTTTATAAATAACATCTCCATGAATTCTCTCTTTTTCTGATTTCTTTCATGGTAAAGAATTTTAATATCATTCCAATTAAAGTCATGACCATGCGTAATCTTATGTGTTGAAAAGACTGAGTGATATCTAGGACTTCTGTGAAAATTATTTTCATGTTCATTTTTCCTAAGTCTAAGAGCCGTTTTTGTCTGCCCTACATAAACAGCATTTCAATCTTTACAATTAATTTTGTAAATGACACATTTTTTGTCTAACGTTTCATATCTATCTTTTCCTAATTTTACAATCACATTGCTCTTAAGAGGAACTCTATAAATGGTATGTAAACCTAATTTTTAAAATTGATTTCAAAATCTTCGAGGTTTTACCAAAATACGGAAAAAGAACAGTATTAAATGTATTATAATCTTCTCTGTTTTTTATATATTTTATTCTGTTATGTGCATGTTTTTTTAATGAATTCAAAAGGGTAATGGTTAAGAAAAAGAATTTGTTCTCTCTCGGAAAAAACTTTTGACCTCCGAAAACACTTTTTATGTCGTAAAATGTTCCATGTCATGCAGAATGCTACGAGACTCTGTCGATAAGGATAGGGCCTTTCATATTTTATGAAACAACATTGTTTTTTTTTTATTTAAAGAAAAAAGTTCACACGGTTTAAATTTTTCTTTAAAAAAGCAAGTGTCGACTTAGCCCCATTGTCGGCTTATGTTTAGCCTCACCCTCCCCTAATCAAATACTTGTATAAATATTTTTTATTTTATTTATTCAATTTCAAGCTTGAGTGAAGTCTTTAACGTTCTTAGTTTATTATATAAAAAAGTCTGAATGATTTCAAATATTATAAAAGTTTTATGACTTTCCCCTTTTTCTGAATCTTTCAAAACTGTAAATTTAAAATAAAATATCTTGATGATTAGCATTCAGCTTGAAGCTTTCAACAATGAATGATTTCAAACTGGAATGGTTTGCAATTATACAATCTTGAAGTAAAAACACACATCGAAACATTAAAAATAGTTTGATTACATTTTTAATTCTTTCGAAATTTTATGATTTGAAAATATTTATATTTCCCAGTTGGAAAAATAATAAAAACCAAATGAATCAAACATTTTGAAATTAGAAACTTTAAATAATTGAATAAATCCCAATTCGAAGTCTTCGATATTAATGTTAATTATTAGTGTTTTTATTGATGTTTAAAAGTGAAATTTTTTTTATTTGAATTGCTATAAAGTGGTAGGCTATAGGCTATAGGCTATTATATAAAAAATAGGTATAGTATTACATGTATAGTATTTTGAATTAGAAATTCACAGCTTTCAATACGTACAGTTAAAAATTTTCATTTATTTTTTTTTAAGTTAAAGTTTTATATTTAGAGCAATGAGAATTTGGTAGATTTCCTGAATTCATAGAATTTTCTAAAATCCTTGGTTTCTCTAAGTCCTCTGAAATCCTTGAATATTCTGAATTCCCAGATATCCTGGAATATTCTGAATTTCCTAAGCGCTCTGAAATTCCTTAAATTCTCTAATCTTCTGAAATCTTCTTATATCCTGAATTTCTTGACTATTCGGAATTCCCAGAATTCCTTAAATATTCTATATTCCTTGCATTCTCTCAATTCGTAAGATTCTGAATTCCGAAATTCATTCCATAAATTCAAATTTTAATCATTCCAGATTTAAATATTCTAAACTGTTTGGTTTTAATTTGAGTTAGTTTTAAATTTAGTTATTCTAGATTTAAATATTCTAAATAATTTGGTTTTAACTTCAAAATACGAAATTGGTTGGTTTTTGAAATTCTTCGAAATCGTAGAATATAAAATTGAAAAACTGTTTATATTAAAATTAAATAATTTTGATATAAATGCCTTCAGAATAAATTCATAACAATACAAAATTAAGAAAATAGTTTTGAAAAGCTTAAAATTGTGCAATTTCAAACATTGGAATCATGAGGATCTGGCTTAGTATTCTTTTTTTTAACTCTCAGTGTGATATCTTAAAACTCTTCGATTTCTAGTTCAAGATTTGAAGAACTTAATCATTTAAACTACAAGAATATGTGAATAAAATATTTTAAGAATTAATAATAATTCCAAATGAAGTGTTGAAGATTAAGCGATTTGAAATTAAAAAGTAGGAAATTGTGTTGTTTAACATCCGTAGTAGATTTTTTTTCTTCTAAAAATTGTTAAATTTTAATCGCTTCGAATTAAAAATGATTAAATTTCAAAAGTTTTCAATTTTCAATTATTCCATTTTCTACGCTTTTATTTATAAATAATACAATTTCAGTGCTTTTGAATTCGAAGTGACCCAGTATTCAAAATTCTAATATCAAATTATTCAATTTTGAAAATTTTGAAATTGCCCTATTTTCCAAATTTTTATCTGAAATCATTCAACTTCGATATTCTTCAATTCAAAATATATTGGCTTAATTTTGAATTAAAAATGATACATTCTCAACTCTTTGAAATTGTCTAATTCTCCAAATTCTAGTTTGAAATTTTATCAATTTTGAGAGCTTCAGATTAGAAATTTTTCAGTTTCAAATTATATAATTTTAAACGCTTTTATCCAGAAATGATACAAATTCAATTACTTTTCATTCCATTCGAAATATTGCCACTTTTTCCAAATTATACCTAATCTAAAATTGTTTGATTTGAAACGTTTTCAATTCAAATTCGTTAAATATATTTTTTTTCAAGCGCTTTCAATTCAAAATTTCTAGTTACTATTTCAACAATTTTTAAAACTCTTATTATCTAAAACTTTGTTTAATAATGGATTTTTAAATTGTTTTTAATGCGTGGATTTACTACCGCTAGTAAATATAATAATTTGCAGACTCGGCTGATAATTTTCCCGTTTCTGTTGTAATCCCCGTTCCTCATTAATCAAGGAACAGTAGATCCACTCTCTGAATTAGTGCTGGATTCGTGAAATTAAATTCACGAGATTACCATATCGGGAGAAAAGCTTTTAATCTAAGAATTTAAAGGATCACTACCTGGTGAAAGTAAGTTCGACCTCATTTCTGCTTTTCTGCTTCCCTCGAATTTCTTTTTACACAAAGAAGTAAACTTTCATTATCAGCACTTTCATATAATGAGAAAATGTAATCGAGTGGCTCCTTTACTTTGTACTCCTTTTCTTTTTTTTTCTGTCTTAGATGTAAATAGAAGGAAAATGGATAAAAGCTTTGTATTAATTTAACAATTTAGTGGGCTTGTAACTCATGATTAAAGGAAATTATAGTAGCAATGTATCTTTTTAATTAATGAATGATTTTGAATATTCAATTTTTTAGAGGCGATTAACGGTGATTGCGCCTACAAAAAAGGTTTTTTTTAGCCTATTAAGACGTTAATTGAGACGTCCAATCCTTTTCCTTCCTTACTTTCCCTCCCACTACTCCGCCTACGCCACCTACTTCCCCTCCTCACACTTCACCTTCTCAACCTCACCTTCTCCAACGTCGTCTTCCTTTACTTCTCCCACTCCTTATTGTCCTTACTTTCCTCGCCGACTTTTCCTTCTTCCCCTACTTCCCTCCCCTCATCACCCCTTTCTTTGTATAATCCTCCTCATTTCGCCTTAATTTCCTCCATGCCCCTTTCCCTTGTTTCTCTCACTTTCCCTAAATACACTATGATCATTCTCCCTCACATTCTGTACCTCTTCTCTCCTTATTTCTTTTCATTTACCTCTACTTATTTCTTCTAATTTTCCCTCAGTTCCCCTGTCGACCCTTTTTTTTATTTCCCTTACTTTTCCCTACATATCCTTCCTTCACTTCCCTCACTTCGCCTACTTTCTCTACCATCAATTTACCTTATTTCCCTTAATTCCCCTCCCCTCACTTCCCCTAATTTCCATCTCCTTATTTCTTCTTACTTCTTCTACTTTCCTTTCACTTGTGTCTTTTGAATGTCCCTGCTTCCCCGTCACTCATTTCTCTTCACTGTCCTCACTTTCCACACCTCATTTTCACTCGCCTATCCTACTTTCCCTAATTACCCTTTCTCTCACTTCCAGTACTTTAGCTCCTCTCATTTTCCCTAATTTTCCGTAATAACCATTCCATCTTTTCCCCTAACTTCCCTACTCCCCCTCTCATCTTTTCTCCTCACTTCCGTTTATTCCCCTCCCATAATTTTCTGTCACTTCTCCTAATTTCCTTCCCTCATTTCCACTCCCTCCTCCTAATTCCCCTCCCCGAATTTCCCCCCAAACCCATTTATCAATTTATCATCAATTACCGTACTTTCCCTCTCCTTATTTCCCCTCACTTCATCTACTTTCCCTATTAACTTTTCCCCATTTCTCCTCACTTCCCCTACTTTTCCTCCTCTCATATACCCACACTTTGCTTGCCCCCACCCCTCATTCTCCCTCAATTTTTCTGGTTCTCCTCCAATAATTTATCCTTACTTACCCTACTTTCCCTCCCCTTATTTCTCTTTATTTCCTCTCACTTGCCCTACTTTCCCTCCCTTTATTTCCCTTCTCTTACCATCACTTCCCAAGCTACAAAAAAGAAATTAAAAATTGCTGAATAATAATTAAACTTGGGTTACCCTCAATTGTAAAAAAAATGCAGGCGGTTTGGAAATTTTTTAAATCACATTGCCTAAAATGGTCAAGTTTTTAGCAATCATCCTTAACATTTATTTCTGATATAAACTCACCATTATACTGACAGGTCATGCTGGGAACTCCTTCCAATCTGTATCCAGGGGGACATTCAAAATGTGCACTTTGTCCCATTCTCGCACCCTCTGTTTTTCCAATTAAGGGAGGTTGAGGTGGTGCCAACGCTGGACAGTGAACGTCTGTAACATTGGAAATTCATTGATTTGTGTTATTTCTCACCAGATTTTGGAGCACAGTTATTAAAAGCTCAATTAGTTTATCGAGGAGATGGAGATAATGATAGGAGAAATGAAAAGAGTAGTAGAGTGGACAAGCAAAAAAGAAGTTAGTGAAGGAGGAGATAGAAGTAGATGGGATGAGGAATGAAAAGAGAAGAAGAAGGAAGTAAAAAAGGAATTAGGAAAACGGAGAGAAGAGAAAAGTGATGGAGAAGAATATAGGAGAAAACAGAAGGAGTATACAGAGATGTGTGATCAAAAACAAAAATAAATAAAAAATTCGAAGAAGAGGCAAAGAAATCGGCTAGGACGGTAGAAGAGGTTTGTTATGTGGTATGTAGCGAGAAAAAAAGAAGGAAAAGAGTAAACCAGGATATTGAGATGGCGGAATGGAAAAAATATTTTATGAATTTGTTAGGAGGGGTAGAGAGGAAAGTTGCGCAGGGAGAAAAATATGGTAGGGAAAGATATAAGGAAGAGGATGTAACAAAGGAAGAAATAGTCCAGGTGTTGGGAATAACGGAGATGCAAAAGCACCTGGTATATACATATAAGATTCCAAATGAAATCTGGAAATATGGGGGGACAGAACTAAATAAATGGGCCTGGATAATGTGCAATAGAGTATGAGAAGAGAGGGGTGGCCAGATTTATGGGAAGAAGGAGTAGTGGTACCTGTGATGACGAAAGGCAAACAGGAGAATGTTAAAGATTATAGGGGAGAGGCGCTACTGCCAACATTGTATAAATTATATGTAGCTGTTTTGTAGAAAAGGTTAAATAAAGAAGTTGAGAAAAAAGAATGGAGCCACTGAATCAGCCCAGGCGGAAATATTATATATAGTTTATATATAGTGTGAAGTATTATATATAATATTCATTTGTTTTATACATTTTTTATATAAAACAAGTGAATATTATATATAATACTTCACACTATATATAAACTATATATAATAGTTCCGCCTGGGAGACAGGGTTTAGGAAAGGAATAGGGGGAGATGGACAACATTGGAGAACCGAATCGAGATAGAAAAAGTTATGGTGAAAAAGGGGATACGATAGAGTTTAATAAAGAGATTATCGGAAATTTGCAGAGAGGCAAAGAGCAGGGATGTCCTCTAAGCGCAATCTTATTTAATATAATAATATCAAACTTTAGAAGAAGAAATGAAGAGAAAGGATGGTGAGGAGTGAGAATGGGAAAAGAAAAAGTTATATACACTTGCATACGCAGACGACATAGTGTTGATAGCAGAGGAGGAAGAAGAGATGGCGAACTTAGTTACGGAATTGGGGAAATTCTGAGGTGGGAAAAAGTTTAATTGAAATATAGAAAAGACAAAGATAATAAGGTTTATCAAAAGAGAGGAAAGAATAGACTGGGAGATAGAAGGGAGTAAAGTTAGAAAAAGTGAAGGAGTTTACATGTTTGGGATGTACTTCGCGAACAAATGGAGATCACAGAGCTCATAAAGAAGAAAGGATAAGAAACGCGGCAGGGATAATGAAATAGATATGGGGGAAAAAGAAGGTTGAAAAAGATTGGAGAAGGAGAATGTGGTTATTTGTTATGCTGGTATGGCCGTTATTAAGCTATGGAGTGGAGATATGGGGATCGTAGGAAAGGAAAGAAATCAAGAGTTTACAAGAAGGGTATATAAGGTAGACGCTAAGGGTAGACTGGAGGACGCCTGGATGTACGGTGGAAGAAAAATCGTAAAGAGATAAATTAAGTATTAGAGCGGAAAGGGGGCATGGAAGTTTCAGAGAAAGCTAAGGGAGGGAAAGGAAGAGAAAGAGAAGGGAGTTAGTGAAAAAGTGTTTAAAGGATGCAGAAGAAAGGAGAGGAAGGGCGATAGAATTAACGAGATGGGAAGAAGGAAGGAGGGAGTTTTGTAGTGCTAGAGATATAGGGAAGGGGACTATTGTGAACTATCAAGAATTGGAGTAAAGGGACAGGGTAATAAATGCTATAAGATGATTATGAAGAAAAGAGTACTGAAGTATTTAGAAAAGGGATGGAGATGGAGAAGAAGGACCAGAATAGCAAGATTTAGATTGGAAAATGAGGTAAGGAAAGGGACGTATTGGGGAAAGAAAGAGAGCAGGAAGTACAGAATCTTTGAATAAGAAGAGGACAAATAGAAGCACGTATGGGGAGGCTGTAGGAGAGAAATAGAAGATGAAGGAAGCTGGTAAGACAATATGTTAAAGATTTTAGGGGAGCATGGATTGGGTAAGGAGTATACAAAGGAGTTGGAGGGGGCTAGATGAGCGAATGAGAAAGAATAAAAAAATAAAAGAATGGATGTAAAAAATGGCAAAATTGAGGTAGAAGAGAAGTAAAAAAAAAGGAAACGGAGGTCAAGTGAACTCTTAGGATGTACTTGTGACGAGTTGTGTCAACTGAAATCAACTTATGATTACCAAAAAGTAAATCTTTTTTAGAAACAACTAGGAGACTAACAATTTGAATAATTAAAAACTGAAAAATGTAATATTTCGACATGCTTCTTTGTCTGATTAATTTTTAATTGCATACTGAGAGAATATCGACTTCAGTAAGGAGTTAATAGAGCCTCTGAACGAGAAAGACTAGTCCAGCTGGAGCATAATTTCCTGCTAGATATTGAACGGAAGTTGACATTCTTTAGCGAAATTATCCGATGTAGTCACTGGAAACTTTATAAAACTTTTGACGATAAAAATAGTCAGTGTCGGATATAAAAGTAATTAAAAAAGTCCAGCATCCAGGCTATGAATAAAAATAAAATGCAAAAGTTAATTCTGCAGTTATTTTCCACAAATTATGATTAAACATGAAAACATAAAGAAGGGTAAAAATGTACAAAAATAAACACGATTAGATTGTTTGACTTCAAGAAAAAGGAAATCATTGGGCAAGATTTATTATTTATTTGTTATAATGAAATTAATAATTCCTTACAAAGAAATCGGCTTTTTTCTTTTAAATTCATTTTTTTTGAATATTCACATTATTTAATTTAACAATATCGATTTTTGATAGTAATGTCATCATCAATCGCGCGCTATGCGCGCGTGTAGTTTTTCAATTTTAGGGAAAAATAATTTTTTATACAAAATGAAAATTTCGAATAACTATTCATTTGTTAAAAGTTTGCTATTTCAAAGGATTTCCGATTTTATCATATTTTAATAGATTTCAAAGAATTTATTCATAAGAATTAATTGATTTCAAAGGATTTCAAAGGTTTTCAAAGATTGTAGAATATTTTAAAGGATTTCAAAATATTCCAAAGTATTTTTAATATTTTAGGTTATTTTAAAGAATATCAAGGAATGTTCAAAAGACGAAAAAAGTTTCAAGGAATTTTCAAGGATTTTATCGATGTAAAAATATTTTTAAAAAATCATATATTTTTGGAGAATTTCCTAGAATTTCAGAAGATTTTAAGACATTCTAAGGACCTGATAGGGTTTAAGGGCATGCTCTTCGGTGATGACGTGACCAAACCAGTCCTTGGTTATGAAATTTTTTTTGGTGTTCACCATGTCCAAACGCAATGATATATCGCTCTCAAAATTTGGAATATAGGAAATGAGACAATAAATTGTGTTTGTATAATTAGTTTCAGTAATAATTTTGAAAAAAATTATCCATGTGAAAAATAATGTGTACAATTTCATAACCTAGCTTGGTCATGTGATCTCTACTTTACCGACGTGGAAAGCTTCTTTTTTTCTCCGCTAGAAATTGCTAAAAATGCTCCAAAAATAATGACAGGTTACGGAGGTTACGTGTGTGCAGATACTTATTTTTTGATTTGCAGCAAATGTGCAAATGTTATTGTTTATATTGATTTTTTTAAATTTTTAGACGATTTAGTCCAAAATTTGTGTCAGTTATCGACATACGCGAATCAAAAAATCTGAAATGCATCAAACCAAACATTACCTACAAAGTGCTCGACTCGAGTGGTAATATCCTATTTTATCAATTTATAAATAAAATTTCTCTGAAATTATAAACATATTGATGTATACAAACGTTCTTTAGTGCTTTTTATTCAATCGTTCAAATTCTAAACACGATATCTCAATCCATGTGGACGTAGTGAGCACCAAAAAATATGAAAATAATTTCACACATTTATTTTTTACATGGATAATTTTTTTCAAAATTATTACTCAAACTAAATATACAAACGCAATTTATTGTCTCATTTCCTATATTCCAAATTTTGAGAGCGATATATCATTGCGTTTGGACATGGTGAACACCAAAAAAAATTTTCATAACCGAGGACTGGTTTGGTCACGTGGTCACCGTAGAGCATGCCCTTAAGTATATTCTAAAAGATTTCAATGGATTTTATGATATTTCGGGATTTCTGGATTTCCACAGATTTGATCATCTCTGAATTCGAAGAATATTCTGAATTTTCTAAGCACTCTGAAATCTCTGAAATTCTCTAAATTCCTGAAAATCTCTGAATTCTTTTATATATATATATACCATTAAACCATTTCCCTTTCAGGGTAGGCGTGACACTACCCGATTCGGGTAGTGTTTCTAGGTTTTTCTTGTAGTTATAAATAACTACAAGTGTGGGCTCACCAGACCCACGATGTGCCAACAGCACTCATGTCAGTATTCTTGAATGGTCACCCATCCAAGTACTAACCGCGTCCAACGCTGCTTAACTTCAGTGATCTGACGAGAACTGGGTTTTTCAGCGTGGTATGGCCGTTGGCGAATTAGCCGTTAGCGAATCTTTTAATTCTTTAAAATCCTTGATTTCTCTGAATTCCCTGAATTCCTGAAATATTCTGAATTTCCTAAACGCTCTGAAATCCTAAAAATTCTCTGAATTCCCTGAAATCTTCTAATATGATTTTTTATTAAATTCTGAGTTCCTGAAATTATTTAAATTTTTTGAAATCCCTAAATTCTTAAAATATTTTGGATTCCTGAAATACCTCGAATTATATGACTGCTCTCAAATCCGTGAAATTCCCTCCATTTCTAAAATTCCTTGAAAATTCTGAATTCCTGAATTCCTTGAATTCTCTGATATGCTTAAATATTCCGTATTCCTGAAATTAACTGAATTCTCTAAAACCCCTGACTTTCTGCAATTCTCCCGAATTCCTGAAATATTCTGAAATCGCTAAATTATTTAAATTCCCTAAATGACATGAAATTCTCTAAATTCCCTGTGATCCTTCAATATTTTAAATTTCTTAAATATTTAAAATTTTCCAAATTCCTCAGATTCCCTGAATTCTCTCATATGTATCTTTGAAAACTCTGAATTCTTCAAATGTTCTAAATTAAATTCTATAAATCCCTTAAATCCCTTAAAACCTTCTGAACTTCCTGAATTCATAGAATTTCTTTAAAAAATGGTTGTAGAAATTTTCAAGGATTTTAATCAAGTTCAGAGATTTAAAAAAGTTTTTTTCGGTTTTAAGAAATTTCCTAACATTTCGGAAGATTTTGAAGGATTCTATAGGATTTAAAAAACTTTTTGATATTGAAAAATGTTCCAAGAGATTTCAGAGGATTTCCAAAATTTGAAAATATTTCAAAGGATTTTGAAGGAATTTTATCAGATTTTCGAGGATTTTCGTCATCTCAAGGGAGTTTGATGGATTTCAATAATTTTTGTTCATTTTCCAAGATTGCTCAGTGCTTCAAATATTTGAAGAGTTTTAAAGGAATATCATCAAATCTCACGTAATATGGTTAATATTTTAATGGATTTAAAACAATTTTTTCACAAAAATTTAGTAAAAAATTTAGTAAAGGTTTTGAAATATTTTAGGTCGAAAATTTAACCGCATTGTTGAAAGTTCTTCTCTGTTGGTTAAATTCAACTGTTTTTCATCTAAAATATAAATATTTTTGGTTGAAATATCAGCTATCACATTTTGCGTTGAGAATTCATATTTTTGGTTAAATTGATTTGCTTTTAATTTAAAATATTTTTTGGTTTAATTATCAACTTTTATACTTTTTATTTTATCGATTTGGTTGAAAATTCAACTACATATCTGGTTAATACGTCGTCTTTTTTTATCAAAAATGCAACTTCTTTTCTTGCAAATTCGTCTTTTTTATAGAAAATCCCTTATTTTGATTTTAAAAATCATCTGTTTTGCTAGAAAAATTCTTGGTTGAAAATTCAACTGGCTTCTAAATAATTCGACTTCTTAGCTTCTTCTTATTTAAAAGAAGAAAGAAAGTTGAACTACTTTGTTGGAAATCAATTTCTTTTTGTAGATTCATTATTTTAGTTAAAAATTCATCCTTTGGTTGAAAATTTAACTATTATTTTGAAAATTCGTTTTTTGGTAAAAAATTAATTTTTTTATTGAAAATATAATTCCTTCATTTTTGGTTGAATGATTATCTTTTCTAGTTAAAAATTCAACTATTTGGTTGAAAATTGATTATTTTATTGAAAATTTGTCTTTTTTGGAAAAATATACTAATCTACTATTATATTTTTGATTCAGAATTCATCTCTTTTTTGGTCGAAAATGCAACATTTTTGCTGAAAATTCATCTTTTTCTTTAAGAAAAAATCATCGTTTGGTAGAAAACTAATCATTGTGGTAGAAAAATAATTATTTTTAATTGAAAAGTATACTATAATATTTGTGGTTCAAAATTCTACTATTTATCTTCTCGAAAAGAAAATTCGTCCTTTCAGATTGAAAATTTATCTTTTAGTAAAAGTGTCTACTATCATATTTTTGGTTCAGAATTCATCTCCTTTGGTTAAAAGTTCTACTATTTAGTTGAAAATTCCACTATTTTATTAAAAAGACATATTTTTTGCTTGAAAGAGAATTCTTTTTTATTTGACCTGGAAAGATAAATTTTCGATCAGACAGTTAAATTTGCAACTAAAAAAGATCAATTTTAAAGAAAAAATAAAAGAGTTAAATTTTTAGTAACAAAATCATTTTTCAGCCCAAAAAGCTAAATTTTCAACAAAACAGTAGAATTTTCAACAACAAAAAATTACAGGCCTCACAGTCCCTATGGGATAAAATATAGGGACCAAAGGGTATTTTCTGTCACGCTCATAGGGTACTTTTTTCGCCCTCGAAGGTTAACATATTCAGGATAAATTCGCAAGACTACGAAACAATTCAATTTAAATTCAAAAAAATTCAAATGAATTGGAAAATATTTTGAAAATCAAAAAAATTCCATTGATTTTCGTAAAATTAGAATGACTTTAGGGGAATCTAAGGGAAAAGAGAAGAATTTGATGAAATTCATAAAAACTCAAAAGAATTTGACGAAATGCCTAAGATTTCAAGTTGAGGTTGAAAGACTTCAGTATCAATGATATAAAAACGTTTCAAAATTCAAACAAATCCATTCAGTTAAGTAGAACTGAGTAAATTTGGAAGAATTCAAGTAAAATAAAAAAATTAAAGAGAATTCCTAAGAATTTAAACAAATTCAGGTCAAATTCCAAAAAATAATTTAAAATCTCTTCAAATCTTTGAAACCCTACTAATTTATAACCAAAATAGAATTCAAATGAATTAGAAATAATTCAAAAATCAAAAAAATTTCATTGATTTCAGGAAAATTTTAGTGAATTTAGATGAATTTAAGGGAAATGAGAATAATTCGATGAAATTCATAAAATTCATTGAATTGAGTAAGTTTGAAATGAGTTTAGAAAAATTAAATTAAATTCAAAAGAATTTCATGAAATGTCTAAGAATTTAAGGTGAGTTTTAAAGACTTCAAGATGAATTGAACAAAGACTTTTTTTAAATCCATTGAATTGAGTAGAATTGAGTGAATCTAGGAGAATTCAAAAGAATTCAGGATACATTAATACGAATTCAGGGCGAATTCTAAATGAATTGCAAAAAATATTAGAAAATCTCTTAAAATCTTTGAAACCCTACTAATTTCTAACCAAAAAAGTGATTAATGACTACAAAACAATTCAAAAGAATTCAAATGAATTGGAAATAATTAAAAAAATCCCTTCAAATTATTAAACCCCTTTGGAAATCTCTTAAAATTGTTTAAATCTCTTGAAAATGCCTTGGAATCTTTCAAATTACCCTAAAATATTTCTAAGACTTTGAAATGCCTTTAAACTATTGAAATAAATAAAAAATTTCTGGGAATCTTTTAAAATGTCCTAAAATATTTCAAATCCTTTGAAATCTTTTGAAATCCCTTAAAATTGTTTACAAGCTCTAGAAAATGTCAAAGAATTTTTAAAAAATACCTTAGAATATTTCAAATCCTTTGATCATTTTATCAATTGAATTAAAAAAAATCAATTGAATTCCAAAGAATTTGAAAGAATTCAGGATAAATTAATAAGAATTCAGGGTGAATTCCAAAAACTAATTTCAAAACTCTTCAAATCTTTGAAGCCCTTAAAATCCATTGAAATATTATTAAATCCCGTGAAATTCTATGAGATCTGGCGATATTGGCTGAAATCCTGGAAAATTTATGAAAATACACTGAGAGCATTAAAAAATCCTTACAATCATTGAAATACTCAAAAACCTCATAAAATCCAGTAAAATCTTTTAAAATATCATAAAACCTTATAGGTCCTGTAAAATCATTTCATATCTTCAAATTATTGAAATCAATTAACACATTTCTTGGAATCTTTTACGATTTCCCAAAAAAAAAATTTCAAATCATTTGAAATCCTCCGAAATACCTCACGTTTCCTGAATAAATTCTATGAAAGCCACTAAAATATTATAAAATCCCGCGAAATTCTGAGATAATATTTCTTGGAAAATGTATTAAAATACATTGAGAGTTTTAAAAACCCTTAAAATCATTAAAATCCTCGGTAAATCTTATAAGATCCTGTGAAATATTTTAAAATATCATAAAACATTATAGGCCCTCTGAAATCGTTTCATAACTTCCGAAATTCTAGAAAATTCTTTATTCTATAATATTTTAAACGCTTTGAAATCCCTTCAAATGAAATTAATTAATAATTCCTTGGAATCTTTTAAAATTCCCTGCAATATTTCAAATTAAAAGCTCTTGAAATGCCTTAGAAGTTTCAAAAATACCCTAAAATCTTAAAAACCCCTTAAAATTATTGAAATCTATTGAAAATTTCTGGGAATCTTTAAAAATACCCTTAAATATTTCAAAAGAATTCAAGACACTTCAGAAATAGGTATAGACCTAAATTAAATAGTGATTAACCCATGAGTTGATTTACTGCAAGAAAAGTGACTAATGTGATCTTTTCATTCAAGAAAGTGACCAAAAAGTGATTTGAGAAAAAAAGTGACTAATAGTGACAGTGTGGCAGCCCTGATTATTTTTTTAGAGTTAATTCTTACAGAAATTCCCTGATTTTTGCTATTTTTTCAAAATGCTTGACTCTTGGAAGCTTTGATCTTTTTATGAATTTTTTTAAAGTTCCATTATGGGCTGAAAATAGGGTACCATGGGGACCAAATCTTGAAAAAAGGGTACTTTAGGGACCTTCACTGAATATAGGGTACAATAGGGGATATAGGGACCGGTCTGTGAGGCCTGAAATTAATTGTCACAAATTTGTTGAATATTCAACATAATCATATTTTTCACGGGTTGGAAACATGGTGCCTTTATGGAAGTTCAGGAACATAACTAGTATGTGAGACTCGCGATTTACTGTGCCTAAATAATAAAAGTTTGTTGCTGCGCTGTGTTTTTAAGTGAAAAACAAAAATTTTTAATTGTACCTGTGCCGAGTCATTTAGGAATACTACTCCCAGTCGCAAAAACATTATTATCATTAAGTCCGGGAGAGGGGGACCACTTAACACACCTGCTCTTTTGACCATAAGAGCTGTTCTGCTATCGCTACCAGGGATATACCGGATGTACTCAAAATGTCAACGGATCCAGGTATCATGGAAATTTTGCAATTCATTAAAGCAGACACCACTGCAAACAAAGACGAGCTAAACTCAATTTGTGAAAAGTATGGTTCTGGAAGAATGGCTAGTGCCCCTTGCGAAAAAATTTTATCATCCATAATCTTCCTGGTGGCGATGAGATCAACAGAGATCTCACGCATAGCGTTTTGGTCACATTCTCGAGTGTTGGATTGACACTCGCATCAGATGATATCGAGGTGGCCTATCGCTTGGGGAAAACACAGGGCAAAAGAACGACCCTAGTAAAATTTACTTCAATGAAGTAGAAACAACGTGTGCTTGGAAAACGTAAGGAACTCTACTGAGAGAATTGCAGTGAGCCAAGACATTCCTCTGGAGGAGAGAAGGGAGAGGAAAGCTCTTTTTGTCGATTGCGACAAGCTAAAGGAGTCAGGGTTTTTGGCCGCATTGAAGGGCAAGCAACTGCTGGTTGATAACAGTCCTGTCCGTCTGTCTAAGCTTGAAGACTTTCTCATGGATCAAGATCAATCAGTAACGAAGATGTTTACAGATGCATTCAACACTGTTAAAAAACCGAGACGCAGACCTCCAATCACACGCTCAAACTCCTCTTTCTCTAACTCTTCAGATCAGAGATTGGACTCGTTTATTAAGCGCACACCTGAAAGAAACTTAAAATCAGACAGCAACAAAATCAAAATATCAGGCTAGCAACTATACTTAGAGACGGGCTTTCAGCCTCTTTTCCAACCTTCGCCGACTGTATCAAGTATCTCTCCTGCTTCTCTCCCTCTGGGGAAGATAATGTCGGCCCCCGTATCATTTTCTGGTATCTTCATGGATATACTAATTTCTCGGACATAGCTACTTCAATCATCAACCACGATATCGGGTGCCTCAATGAAACATGAATTACTTCGCTGTCTCTAAATCCACCCAGCTGGCTTCCAAATCACTCCGTCATTGTGAGTAAGGCGATTAGTGAAAGTGATAGAGATCGCCCTAGTGGTAGTTTGGCCATTGTTATTATTCACTCTGTTTTTGGTCATGAGATAGTAAGCCAAACCAAATCATGGTCATTTGTTAAATGTTGGCGTCAAGATATCCAGGTATTATCCGGCAATATATATTTTAAACCATCGAAAAATGTACAAGGCCTTGTGGACGACTTGCACGTGATTCTTAACAGAATCAGTATTGAATACCGAGACATTCCACTTTTTCTAGGAGGAGATTTCAATTCGCGCATTGGCGGGCTCAACGAACTGGATGAGGAGGCGCTTCCTACGTTCTCTGTAGTATCTCACATTCTTCAATCAATGGACCCTGAGATTAACCCTAAAAGAGCAGCAGTAACGGAATGTTTAGAATCTTATAATCTATTGATCTTAAATGGGCGATGCTCAGGGGCACCCCGGCACGCATTACTTATATAGGTTCGCCAGAGAATAGCGGTGAAAGTGTTATCGACCTAGTAGCTTGTTACCTTGGCTCCTTGAACTTGGTCCCTGATTTTGCAGTTATCGGTATTCCATCCTCATCTGATCACCTTCCGATTTGTGCAAGGCTTAGAATTGCATCTTTGCTTAATCTTAACAAAGTAGAAGGAAAGCCTAAATTTAGAACATGGGTGTAGACGGATGATCCGGATTATAAGTTGCTGAACAAATGTTAGCCATACCACTTGTTGAATGTAATAGTCCTGATGTAGAAACTTTAAATCAACATTTGTTGGCGGCAATTTCAGAGGTAGGAGAAAAATTAGATCTTATAGCAAACTCAGTTTAGCGCGCATCAGGTAAAAAACCTTGGTTCGATAGAGAATATGAAGCTTTCAGGGGTTGAATTGGCAAGTGTTTGCCGACTCACTCATTCAGGAAAATGTGGTAGTAAACTTTCTATGAATTGATAATTCTCATCCATTATTAGATTATACTATTAGCTCCTATGAAGTAAAGTTAAGCTTGCGGTTATTGAAGAATAAAAAATCACCCGGAAAGGATGGAATCCCGAGCGAATTTAATAAGAACTTGCCGGATGTCTGGGTACGCTTCTCAAAATTTTCACCCCGATCCTGTTGACTTGGTTGAGCAATTGGGTGGATGAAGAAAACTCTCTTCGAGAAAATCAGGCGGGTTTCCAGTCTGATCGAAGTACTTTGGATCATATTTACGCTTTAAATTTAATGGTTCAAAATCATTTATCTATCCCCAAGCGTAAAGTTTTCGCTTTTTTCGTTGATTTTAGGAAGGCTTTACATTCGACCACTCATTCGAACCACTCTCTCCTTCGGCAGAAGTTGCTGAAAAAAGACAAGAGTTCAAAAATTGTTACAATCATTAAGAGTCTATACGAAAATGCTTTTATGTTTATTAGAACCTCGATTGGGATAACCTCAAATGTTCTGATCATCCTGGGGGTACTCCAAGACGAAATTCTAAGCCCCCTCTTGTTCGCCCTTTTTATAGCTGACCTTGAAGAGTACATGAGGAATCATGAGGCAGAAGGTATTGCGATTATTCACCTAATTGATGTTATTTTATTGGCCTGTGCAGACGATATAGTTGTTCTCCCAAACTCTCCAGCGGATTTGCGATTTTAAATGAAATTGATAGAGCAATACTAAAGGAAGCTTATTAGTGGTCAACAAAACAAAATCGAAAAACTTAGTTTTTCACAAGGGCCGTTTAGGAGACTATACTTCCTATTTTGGGTGAGCAGCTAGAAATAGTTGAATAATTCATCTATCGAGGTACTAATTCTTCGCAATCTGGATTATTCATTAAGCAGGCGGATAGGAAAATTAGCTCAGCCAATGTTGCAAGCGGGGCTGCACTCAGAATCCTGTATTCTTATAACAATATTGTTGGTGGAAAATGAAATACTTTAGACAAATTTAGACCTCCTGTTGTCACAGATCACCTTGAAGTACAGTAAGACCATGAGGTCTTAATTTGTCTGAAGTATGTCATTTTCCCCCAACAACATTGTTATAATTTATCATTACCCCAGCCACAAAAACACCAAGATCATATCAAGAACATCGATTTGAATTGAGTACACTATATTCTGTTAACGCAGACTCCTAGAATACACAAACTTTGGGGGCTAAAGTATACTGAGATGGTAGTAAAAGTCCAATCTTTTTTCTTTAAAAGGGTTTTGAATCGCCCTTCATGTATGCCAAACTACGCGTTACGACTGGAAACGTATAGACTGCAACTGGCCTTCGACATCTTTAAGCTGTCGCTGGGTTGGTACGAAAATTTATTGGATTTTGAAGGTGGGAGATACCCAAAACTTCGTCTCAAAAGAATCAATTTTCTGGCTAATAAGCCTCTTTGTAATCTTAAATATAACTGGGTAATACAATAGAAGAATTTTTTCGATCTGTAATTTAGGACATCCATGGCCTAACTTAAATTCTGAAACTCTGAAATAAAATAAAGAGCAAATTGCTTACGAAAATCACCTTACAAGTTTTTCACTATCTCTAGCTTGGTGGCCCAGATTAGAATCCTTGGTTCGACCAGAATTTCTGTTCGTCATGGCAACTACAGATTTATTTTCGACCCCGCAAGGATCTGTCCTATTTCGAACCTCAGATTGAGGGAGGATCTCTATCATCTACTTGTCATTTGCCCAGCATATTCAGATTTTAGGGCTCCCATATTCCAGCATCCTGCGGGCATTTTATGCCTTCTCAAGTCAAGCTCTGTGTGTGAATTTCGTGAACTTGCCATATTTGTAGGTGATTCTAAGACCAATCTATTATGATTATTGAATTTTCCAATTAGGAAAAGAAAACAATCCAAAATATTTAAATACATTTCTAAAAAATCTTTTTACTAAAATTCAATGCATACTTATTACAACAAATTATTATTTTTTTTTTTAAATTTAAATAAACGAAAAGATTTCCTACAAACAATTGAGGTAAAATTATGTAAACTCAATTTAAAGAAATCTTAAAATTATTCATAAACAAACCCTGCAGATTGCAAAGAATCATATGATTAGTGTCTCTATTTAAAAAATTTTTAAATTAAGATTGAAAAGAATTTAATTTTACTACGAATAATTTTTGCAAAATGAGCAAGAAAAATATCCATAATTAAAAAAAAAAAAAAATTACAAAACAACCTCACTTTTCGGCTCATTAGAGACAAGAATAAAATAATGAAAAAAGGAGGAAGAAAAAGGGAAAAAGTCAACCAAAAACCAACCTCTCACTCTTTCTTTTCTCCGTCCTTTTTATACTACAGGGGGACCAACATGTTTCGAGATCAATTTAAACCTCCTCATCAGGGATTATTCATAGGGAATAGCTAAAGGTATGAGCCTGAGAAGAAAATATTGATTACAAATTAATTCAGTTTAATATAATTAAAATTATTTTTCGAGAAATTGATTGTTAAATAGAAAAGAAATTTTTCTATTATCTAGTCAAAGAAAATTACTTTAACCAATTAATTACTCTATCCCAAACTTTATTATATCTTGAGAGGTCCCTCTTTAAATTGATAGCCTTGTTACCTTCTCTCTTTATAAATAACATCTCCATGAATTCTCTCTTTTTCTGATTTCTTTCATGATAAAGAATTTTAATATGATTCCAATTAAAGTCATGACCATGTGTAATCTTATGTTTTGAAAGGACTGACAAGGGGGGTTAGGTTGGTGTCCGACGCCGATTTTTTGGTAACTTTGCAGGTGAAAAGAGGATCCCAGACTAAACAAAAAAAAATTAATTTTTTGGGCAATCGTTCATACTTAGGGGTGAAAATCACCCCTTTTATATTTTTGATACTTTTACTGTTTCAAGAGGTATCATTGTTTTTTCTTTCTTGTTTTTGCACAAAATTGTTCTAATTGATTCTATATTATAATATTATCTTGAGTTTTAAAAATACTTACCACCTAGAGTATCATAATTCAAAAAATCTAGCCCTATAGGATGCTTCGCCATATGACACATAGTTTAAGATTTTGGACTTTGTTGCTGCAAAAATCTAGTTTTGATAATTAATTCTATTAAGAATTATCAGTCTTATTCGAAATAACCCCTAAATTATGTGCCATCCACCCCTTTAGTATTATCAATAAATGAAAGATTTAGTTATTAATATAACATTTTTTTAAGTAATGAATTAAAATATTTAGTTTGGACAATCATAATAATATAACTAATTATTTGTTAACGATGGCACATGTTCTTATA
>CAKNYM010032536.1:3177-24416 GCA_932195095.1 Andricus curvator
TACTTCTTTCACCCAACAATATGAGATACTTGTTTGCATCATCATCAATCCATGAAGATGTAGGTATTTCTGAGGCATTTTCCGCTTCACTACGAGCTGACAGCTCCAAGTTACTGGAATCTTCAGTCCCGTCTGCTTCATCAGTCTCGTTTGCATCATCATAAATTGATTTATATGACAAATCATCATCATAATCAATACTTTCTTCTACTTTACTCTTTGCTTCCTCTTTTTCTCTCTTTTTAATTGGCTCAACTTTTTTCATATTCTTGAGGCCACCAACAATTTTCTCTAGTGGATTAACAATGGGCTTAAAAGTGTCGCTTAATGTGCGCTCAACTGTTTCTTTGCCCAACTTTATTAACCTATGCTTTCGTCGAATTGATTCGCTAGCTCTAGCAATTTGACGCAAAATATCTTTTTGCTTTTGATAATTCTCCTCACGTGAAGACATGTTGATACATCAACGTCTAAGGTGCGACTGTTTCTATATTGATCACAACATATGTATATATTACTTTTCAAGATTTATAAAACAATCGAAACCTTTCCTATATCTACCTTGGTTAAGATTCCTATCCTTGTCAATTACAACGAATCCATACTTGTCTTGATTCCAGCAAGCTAAACACATATGCTTAAATTGCAAATAAGTCATGTCAGTATTCACATGATCGCCATAAATATGCTTTAGATTCATTTCATCTTGTTTAAATAACACAAGAAAATTAACATTATCGCGTACAAGATGTTTAGGAATATGGGCATATGTCTGACTCAAATAAAAACAGTCGACATCCTTGTGTCTACCCATGGAAAAAAATGCTCTCATATTATCTTGTTTCTCACAAGCCACGTCATCGAATACAATGACTGAATTTGGTTTCGCTTCACTGGGCATTATAACCTCTTCATGCTCATTGAAAGGATAATACTCAACGTCATCTACAGATTGAAGGACTTTTTCCAAAAATTCATACTTTGGCTGTTTCAGGGATTTTGAGTAGATGTAAATATTTTCAAATCTGAGTCCATTTGGATGTATCAGTAGAGCCAGCAAAGCATTTGTCTTTCCACAGTTGGAAGGTCCACAAAATATTGCTCGTACACTGTTTGGAAGCAAATGTCCATGTCGTTTTTCCCTATTCTCGTTTTGAACAAGCGAATCAAAATTTTGGATAGGTAGTTTCACAGGTTGTGCTTCAAACTGCATCTTGACAAAGACTGACTGGAAAGCCTATAAATATCCTGGTTATATAGGTTGGCCCTTCAGTCTGAAAGTATCCCTTGCATAGATATGATCGTTCACAGAGGCAAACGAGTCAGTTGTAAACGAACCGTGAAGCAGGCAAGACGTGGGAGAGGTTTGCTCAACAGAATCATCAACAATTTACCATTTGAGTTGCACTTGCCTGGTTACCAGTACTGTGGACCAGGTACTAAACTAGCAAAACGATTAGCACGAGGTGATCCAGGAATCAATCCACTGGACGAAGCTTGCAAAGAGCACGATATAGCCTACTCACAAAATAGAGAAAATATAGAGGCCAGAAACTCAGCTGACAGTGTACTAGCTGAGAAGGCTTGGAAACGTGTCTTGGCTCAGGACGCAGGCATAGGTGAAAAGGCGGCTGCTTGGGGAATAACAAACGCAATGAAGATTAAGTCAAAATTGGGGATGGGTCTCAAGAATAAAAAACCTAGCACTACACTGAGAAAAATTGTCGCTGCAGCTAAAAAGTCCATGATTTCAAGTAATAATGCGCAAACTGCCATTAAATCTGCACTCAGAGGCGCACGCGCAGCTGTCATGAAGGCTGGTGGAAGAAGAAATGTGAATAAACCTCGTATTCTACCTGTACCGGCCAAAGTAGGAGGAATTTTACCCTTTCTCATACCCGTTTTTGCGGGTCTCAGTGCTGCCGGGGCGCTAGCTGGTGGAGCTGCAGGAATAGCTAAAGCTGTGAATGATGCAAATTCGGCAAAACAACAACTTTCAGAGAATAAACGGCATAATGAAGCGATGGAAGCCATTTCTTTAGGAAAAGGTCTTTACTTGAAGCCATATAGACAAGGATTAGGGCTTCATCTAAAGCCATATAAACAAGGAGCAGGACTTAAATGCAAGTCAAAAAACTCAAAGTGAAGCTACCTCATCGGGCCTTAACTGATGCAGATTTACTCAAATTTGCAAAATCTTTGAAGATTCCGTATTTTCGAGGTGTTTTTATGCGAAATGGATTACCAAAAGGTGGACCACGTAAATATGAATGTGCTATTGTTAATCTTGATGATAAAAAAGGACCAGGAACACATTGGTGTGCTTATAAAAAGATTGATGATAAAATAATGTATTTCGATAGCTTCGGTAATCTTCGGCCACCTTCGGATCTCTTCAAGTATTTCGGTGTTGGTAGCATAAAGTATAATCATGAGAGATATCAAAATTACGATACGTTCGTGTGTGGACATTTATGTTTGCAATTTCTATGCAATCAATTAAATTCTAAAAGTACGGTTAATCTATATAAGTGCTGATATTTGCAATTTCAAGTCAGTTGAACGCTAGTTGTCATCATGGATGATTCATTGACACTAACATTGTCGGGAACTTCTCCAATCCTGGAAGCTCACTATTTTCCACCGATTGAGTTGTCTCCTTATAAAAATTACGCACTTGGACTGGTTGAATTTCTAACTTTCAATTCGATACCCAATGTAGACATTGGCCAAAATAAATTTTACGTGGGTAATGAGATAATTGAAATACCTACAGGAAGTTATGAAATAAGTGACATCAAGCGCTATTTACAGAATGCTTTAGTAAAAAAGGGCATTGAAATTCACGTTAAACCAAACAATAATACTTTAAAAAGTGAAATTTATTGCAGTCACGATATAAATTTTGAGCCTAAAGATTCTATCGGTCATTTGCTGGGTTTCTCTCCGCGCAGACTAGAAGCTAAACAAGTTCATGAATCTGATCAACCAGTATCAATCATAAAAGTGAATTCTTTGAGTATTGAGTGCAGCATAACTACAGGTGCATACATTAATGGCCAGAAAGTACATACTATTCATGAATTTTTTCCTGTAGTGCCACCTGGATATAAGATAGTGGAAGTACCAACTCATGTCATTTACCTGCCAGTCGCCGTGCAGACAATAGATCATATACAGCTCCGTATAGTTGATCAAGAAGGACATTTGGTTAATTTTCGTGGAGAAGTTATAACAATTAGACTACACATCAAGTCTCTCTAATAATGGGTATCGTTTTCAACAAAAAGATTGGCTTTGGCTATAATAAACAAGCACAATGTCCCAAGCTAATCAGTCGACAAAGAGCAGTCAAAGGGTTAACACCTCAAAGCGTCCTCTTCCTAAAAAGTCAAGGTCTGAAGCCCAAAAGAAGAAGAGAATAAAGAGATTCAAGATTTTTTGCACCTGCATCTGTAAATTTGTCTATCAACGTTTGATAATTTGTCATGGAGGGGGAAATTTTAAATATTCAAGCACCAATCATCTTTGATGAGTCAATTGCACACTGTGAAATTCATGCACATCAGCCTTATGCCTCATCAACCTTCAACAACAGTGATGAAATTCGGATTGCTGTTCAAAATCAGGACCATTGTCTCCTGCCAAGCAAAAGCTCACTTCATGTACATGGAAGAATTGTAAGAACTGATGGAGCACCAGTGACAAACACAGTTTTAGTTTCTAATGCCATCTGTCATTTGTTTGAAGAAGCAAGATACGAAATCAATGCAATAGAAATTGATAGAAATAAAAACGTTGGCCTCACTAGTCTCATGAAAAATTATGTATCTCTAAATCCTGGGCAATCACGTTACATACAGAATACTGGTTGGCTTGAAATAAATGATAATAATCAATCACTAACCATCGCTACTGGTTACTTTGATGTAGCCATACCGCTTAACATGATATTTGGTTTTGCTGAAGATTATCACAAAATCATTGTCAATGCTAAGCATGAACTTATTTTGACAAGATCGAAAAGTGATGCAAATGCCATCTTGCAAGCAGCCCCCATTGAGCAGTATAAAATTGAAATTAATAAAATAGAGTGGCTATTGCCTAGCGTTAGACTGTCAGATTCACGAAAATTTCAGTTGCTAAAATATATTGAAAAAGATCCACCTATTCCAATAAGTTTTCGAACTTGGGAACTGTATGAATATCCTCTACTTCCAACTACTTCAAACCATGTTTGGACAGTAAAAACCTCAACACAATTGGAAAAACCGAGATTTGTCATACTTGGATTTCAAACAAACAGAAAAAATAATACTGCTAGAAGTTCTAGCAACTTTGATCATTGCAATCTGACTAATGTCAAACTACTTTTGAATGATCAGTGTTATCCTTATAGTAATTTGAATCTTGATATTAATCGAAATCAGTACGCTCTTCTTTATGAAATGTATACAAACTTTCAAGCTAATTACTATGGTAAAGAACCGCAACCATTGCTATCGAGAGGAGAATTTATACAGTATGCACCTCTAGTAGTAATTGACTGTTCTAAACAAAATGAGTCACTGAAATACGGTCCAGTTGACGTTCGTTTGGAATTTGAAACTAGTGAAAATTTTCCCGCTCAAACGTCAGCATATTGCTTAATTTTGCATGATCGTATAGTTGAGTATAAGCCAATAAGTGGTGTGGTGAAAAAGTTGGTATAAAACTGCTGTAAGCACGAACAAATAGTTTAGTTGCATTCAAGATGCAGTACATTGTGGATATGCAGGGTTTCAAGTTACCAATCAATAAATTTGTCTTGAAAGAATTGTCTATATTACCAATCTATGATGAGACAGTCAAAAAGCCATATTCTTTTCTCTTTCAACCACCCTGCAAGTGGAACAACGTTCCACCAAAATATAAGTCTATAAACATTTGGGCAGAGCGGAAACATCATGGAATACTTTGGAATTCTGGTGATTTGCCCTATTCTCTAGTACCTGTAATACTCGATAGCGTTTTAAAAGATGCAACAAAAATGTATGTGAAAGGATTGGAAAAAAAGAATTGGCTGCAACAATTTGTGGAAATATCGTGTGAAATTGTTGATATGCTTGATTTGGAATGTCCCTCGCTACAGGGATTGCGTGAGATGTTTCGAATTAATGATATTAAATGTACTCATCATATGTATGAAAATTACTCTAATTGCGCAATTGAAAATGTACTTTTATTGAAAAACTGGATGTCTTTGGAACAGTTCTGTTAGATTAGTTTTTAATTTGTAGAGATAAGAAAATATTTTTTTCTACATATTTAATTTATAGTCTACTTATTTTTAAGTATAATGTACTGGCTTTTTTGGAAATAAATAAAAAAGCAAAAAAAATGAAAAGAAACTTGTGTGTTGTTTTTTCCGAGTTCCTTGTCCTTATAATAATAAGTGCGAATAGTAGATAGGCAAATGGTTAGGTCAGTGAACATCGCTGGCATCGTCCTCGACATTGAGAGATTACGTCTGCTGGATCAGGTTGCATCCGATAGCTACAGCAGTTTGAGAAAACGATTTTTCAGGTTTCATTAAATAAAAAACACCAATTTAGATTCAATTAATTTTCTGTTCTTTATTTGAAATAACTTGTATTTCACAAACAATTGTACAGTTTTTTTCGACTCCTTCTTCTAATTCACATATATACAATTTATACATATTATAAAGATGATTCATTCCATTCACTGTAGACTATATCTGTTACATCAAAGGCTATATACAGTACATATACTTAGATCTCTCTCATCGATATATCTCTATCTCTCTCACTCATATATCCACATCACTTATCATGTTTTATCACCATGCTTATTTCTATACATATATACAATTTTCCGTAGCGTACAGTAACAATGAACATAGGTATATACAAATACTACATATACATATATATATACAAATACTACATATTACTCATTACTTTATACATTGGATGCATCGACTTCCATGGGTTCAGAGACTGTATGTTTATATCCCCATGGAAGAGTGTCGGTGGTACCAGGGAGAAGCATTCTTTTATCGTCATGCCAGCTGAGAGCAATCTTATCTTGGATGATTGAGTGAACCTCGTGTTTTCGGCTTCGGATTAGGTGTTGAGTTTTAATCAGATTTTGACAAGATATGAGAGTCTGCTTATAATCGTCGAATGTTATGGTTTTTAATGTTGATCCTTTGATACCCTTGGCCCTCTTTTTTTCATCTTCACCCAAAACCTTATATGCATACAATTTCGATCTCAAGCCCACAAATTCAGTCATTATTTCGCCGTTGCATTCATCCTTCATGAGACCTAATACTTTTTTATTTTTTAGAGGAATTCCGTAAACATTATCGGGAGGATAATCTGACGTGTCAAATTTATGAATATCCCGTTTAATGTAGTCGTAAAAGTTGGGAACAGTGAAATGATAGATGAGACTGTCTGTGTCTGTATATAGTAATTTTGCACAATTTCCAAAATTTGGTAGAATATAGTTATAATGAAAATCGTACGTGATTATTTTGGATATATCAAGAACCGTGAATCCAATATAGATGGGTTTATTGAAGAAAATTTTCGTTTTATTCATTTCAATGATTACCATATCCTCATCAAATATGGTACAACTGTGGAAATTTGGTTTAGAAATTAGAGCTTTTGCACCATATCTCCCCTCCCATTTTGTCACAAGCCTAACATCTTTGTGCTTCCTGACGTTTTCCATAGTCTTTCCAAAGACGGAATTGTTCATTAATTTATAGAAATTCTTTTCAAATTCGTTGTTCGCTCTTTTTCTATGTTCTGTATTTAAATCGATATAGTTTTTTAACCATGCCTTTTGTTTGAATTTTAACACACGATGAATTTTCGTTAGTTTCATGCCTAATTTCAAGTACATTTTTAGATTTCGGTAATGTAGTACATAATTTTTCTTTGGTAGCAAATTGGTCACTAACTTTGGAATCTTACATTTTGAACCAGGAGGCACAAAGTGTTCTGGACATAATGGAAGGTCCTTGTGAAAATCGTGAAGCTCTTCTGGGTACTCTAGATCCACTTCAAGAATATAACCTTCAGGTGAATCATCAGGCACATTGAAAAAATTTGGATTATTCTCAAAATTTTCAAACCATTCAAAATCTTGATATGGCAAATGTTCACTCATAGCTTTACCATACTGATTGTTGATGTCAAAGTAAAAAATGTATGACTCGGGATCGAATGGATTAAAATCTTCTCCCATAAATCGATTGTTTGCTTTTGCAAACCTGTTTGAGCATTGTGAAACACCACCTCTGATTGCTTTCTGAATTAATAGTAACATTTCTACATCAGTTAGTAAATGTAGTTCAATTCCTGTGTATTTTAGCATTGCATCAAAAGAAAGTCCCGGTGCTGTGTAATAGTGCAAAGGGTCTAATTTATATGTTGCAAAACAAGTTTTTCTAAAGTTTTCGAAAATGTCTGCTAAAAGCAGTACATCGGTTTTGAGGTACAAATCTGAATACTGCCCTAAAGTTTGCAAATTAAAAGTTTCCCACACTTTACACGCATGTTGGTAATCTTCATCGGAAATGTGGCAATCGTTTAATTTTGAATAGAATGCCTCTTTTGGAGGTAGACTCTCTTCTTCCAATTTTTGCCAGCTGTCAATGTAATCGTATGGGAATACACCTTTTCTCGTTAATAGATTGAATTCACTGTCATTTTTGCAAAATTTTCTCGTAATTGTTTTTTCACTGTCATTGAGATATGAGGCCAATTTCTCTAGACTACTTGGCATAAATCGGAAAGAATCGATAAATCTAAGTTTGACTTTAGTATCTGGAACATCTTTTGTAAATGAGATATATTTTTCCTTATTGATTGGCAGTAAAGAGACATGTCCCTCAAAACTTTTGGCTAACTCTTTGATAAAAAAGTGTGAGTCGTAGCCAGATAAATTATGGAAAACTACTGGAATTACATGTGAGTCTTTGTAATTGATGTTGCAGCTTCCGTGTGCTGGACCACGGTATTTACCTGTGAAGTGACAGTGGTCACGATGTTTCACATCATCTTTCTTAAATTCTTTTTCGCAAATGTGACATACTTTAGCATTTAGAAAATCTTGTTTTTGCTTCGATGTTAATTTTTCCATTGGTACTGGATTTTGAAAACGGGAATTCACTTTAATTGCTAAATCTTTTAATTCGTTTATAAACCATTGAATACAGTCTTTATCCCGATAAACTTTAGGTTCTGAAGTTGAATCATCGAAACTGCACTTTGTATAATATGCAACACTTGTGGGGATATGCTTTTGATACGCCGCTTGATCTATTTGAGAATTTGTAACTGGTTCCAGCAAACATTCAATGTCTGCGTATACAGCAAATGGTACATTTTCCTTGTATCTATGATTTTTAAATTTTAATATGTTCCCACCTTCCTTCTCTGTTGGGAGTATGACTCTACAGTTATTTAAATTTTCACAATCAACTCTGTGTTTTATTAGAGATTTTTCAAATTTGAAATGACACAAGCACCTATCACAGAACCATGCGCGACGATTTTCTTTTGTAAACTGTGATTTTATGAGTCGAGATAGATTTTTTATCCATGCAAAGTGATACACTGGATTATTTTCGCTGTCATCAAAATCAGTATTTTCAAGCATTAACAAGTGAATTGTGGGACATTTCGATTTCTCATTACTTATATACAGAGGGACAATCTCATCTTTTTTCCTATTTTCCTCATGTTCTACACCGTAAACATTGATGCGCAATTCATTTATTTTCTCGAATTTTTTTATATTTTCAAAAGTGATGGGAAAACTGATTCCATCATGTTTGAGTTCTGAATTGAAATGCGGGTAGGAAGTGACGCGAGATACATTATCTTTCGCAGGATGAAGAGCGGCCATTACCGACCAGAGAAAACAGTATTCGTCATTGTTCTCAATATTTACGACTGCTTTTTTGTCTCTAATAAATTTCGGTAAACTCACAAAAGTTGATGAGCCTACTGTGAAAGGTGCATATTTATTTATGTTTACATTTAAATTTATAATTTCTTTTAATTTCCATCCAGATTTTGTTTGCTGGAAATCCTCTACTTTAATCAAAAGTTGCTCTCTGACTTTACTTTCAAACCATTCATTTATTTCAGTTGATTGTAAAATAAGTTCGTTTTTAGTATTAAAAAATTTAAGCTCTTCAATTTCCTGACCGTTTTCTATAGCACTGAATTTTGCAGCTAGAATAACATTTGTTTTTAAACCTGCAACGAAACTTTTCAAAGCGTTTTTTAATCTACAAGTTATCATTGTTTTTGAATCTTCGAGAAAAGTATCTAAATCTTTGTGGGTTAAATTTACAACCAAACCTGTTCTCACTCAACTCTTAAATGCAGACTCCAGATCCTGCCATCTGATCCTGTCTCCTTTCCTGTCCAAACCCTCGTTCACACCAGTTCCACTCTTCTGTAGCTTTGTGAATAATCTATTCTTGGATGTCAGTAGGCCAATAGTTGCTTGTAGTTTATTTTTTTTGCCCAAAGATAAATTTTGGTTCCCCTGACGCAAAATTTTATTGAGCCTTCGAATATCCTGGGTGCACTGATGCTTCCAGTATAAGATCTCCGAAGCTGTTGCATTTTCATTCAAAATGTCATATGCATCATCGTAAATCTGGACAACCTTCTTACAGTCCAATGATTCCATTTTTGAATATTATACTCATAGGATGGTTAGAGGACAACTGGAAAAAAATTTGTTATGAATTGACTTTTATAGTCAAACAATTTCACAAATATTCCAACGGATGGCACTGTGTTTAAATTTTAAATAATAAGAAGGAGCACTAACCGATTTTCAACAGCTGGTTTCTTATCTCCAGTTCACAAGTCGTATATGTCACTGAATGTATGGTAATAATAAGAATAAACTTTTAAAAAGTCGAAAAAAAGTATATATTAAAGTGTACAAAACTGTACTGTTGTATGAAAACAGTTCAAAAAATATTTAAAATCACTATATCAATTTTCACTTCACTTGACTTTTTTATGCTTGTGTATTTCTCAAATGCTGGAGGACAACTGAGAGAACTATATGCGAAGCGCGTCTTTTATAGATGCACATTTGCTATCCTTGTCTATTAATATATTTCCCTCTTTGTCTTAATGTTCTAGAACGTTCTACATTATAATCCATACGTTCGGGATATAATTTTTGCAACGCAAAAAAAAATGTAATGTGACATTAAAATAACCTTCAAGTTGTTTACGAAAAATTCTTTCCAGAAATTGCCTAGTATAATTTGAAGTATTGCATTATATGATGGAACAAAGTTCTAAAACGTTCTACATTATAATCGACACGTTTGGAATATAATTTTTTGCAACGCAAAATGTAATGCGTCATTAGAATAACCTTTAACTTGTTTACGAAAATTCTTTCCAGAAATTTCGTAGTATAAGTTGATGAAGTTATTAAGAATATTCTAGAAACTAAGCACTACAGCTGTAGAATATCGGTAAGGTAGGTTTTTATGGTTTCTGATAGTAAATATATCTACCTCTTTTATTTCAAAGTTCTAAAAACGATTCAACATTGTAGAAAAAAATTTGACCGCAGAATTCAATTATTTAGCTGGAAAGCAATAAATCATCCTTGATTTCTATAGACTATATTATACAGTAGCTTTAGTGGATGATTGCAAAAATTTCCAAATATTCTATTATATTAATTTAGCTTATTTTTCTTATAAATTTAAATCTTTAACGTGTAATAGGCAAAACTGGCCTTTCGAAATAAGAGATGAAAAAGATGCTGAAAAACGAGCATATATCTGTGAATAAAAAAGGTATGTGACCTCATATCAAGTGTCGTTAAGGAGCGATAAGTGTTGGATAGTGCACTCTTAATATAAATAAGTTAAAGCACGTGTGAAAAAACATGGAATAAAATGCACGCTGTATTATCTCTCTCTTGAGTCTCGAAATTGTTTGCAGTATCTTATTTCATGTAACACGTTCAGAGGTTGACGGGACCTAGCATATGGCAAAAGAATGATTATCAAACGTTGTGGTTCGACTAAGAAAGCGAACTTTGCGAGCAGTAAACAGAACTGATCTCTAGAGAACGAAAGCAGAGTCTAATGAAATGTATGCAGCTTGAGACTGTCGATTCATGAATGCTTCTGAAATCAAAACGTCTAAACAAGTCTGGACATTATCTCTCTAGTCCTTGCTCGCTACTCGATACCAGAATAAAGCGATAAGGATCCCGAACATATGACCTACCATAAGGAATCCTTCAGACACTTTTTTACCTATATAATTATTCAATTGACTCAAAATATTTTTTGTATTTCTAATTTTTTTTTATCTCCCTTTTTATCCTTGAGTTCTAGAACGTTCTACATTATAATCGACACGTTTTTGGAATATATTTTTTTTTCCAACGCAAAATGTAATGCATCATTGAAAATAACCTTGAACTTGTTTACTAAAAAATGCTTTTCAGAAATTGCGCAGTATAATTTGATACAGTCATCAAGAATGTTCTCTAATAGTAATATATCTACCTCTTTGAGTTCTAGAAGGTTCTAGACTGCATAAGAATGTTTCTCACGAATTATTTGCGCACTGAATAAAAGACAGGAATTTTTAGTTGAATATGTTATCTATAAGGAAGCAATAAATCAAATTTATAGACAAAACAGAATGTCATGCATAGCCCTCAGTATCAAATTTCATCTGTACACCTGCACCTTTTGGCGCATTAAATAAATATGTTATCTCTAAGGAAGCAATAAATCATCCTTGTTTTTCTTGCAATAACTATATGACGCAGTAGAAATTGCCAGGACAAAGCAAAATGTAACCTTGAAAGTATTTACGCGACATTCTTCAGATAAGAAATAACCTTGAACCTGATGTTACATGAATTTAGCTGGCACAATTGCGCAATATGACTGTGACGTCATCAAGGAATGTTCTAGAACGGTCTCGATGTCAACCTCACACAGACACACGCACACAGACCACCTCACACAGACACGCACTAATACTAATTGATCCAGAACGCAGCCTACTTATCTACTAATTCAGCTATTTGGTTCAAACTTACTCGTTTTTACATAGTTGAAAATTGAACTATCTGGTCGAGGATTCATGTTTTTCGTTAAAAAATTGTCTTTTTTTTTGGGTATAAAATTAATCTTTTTGATTGAAAATTCAGCTCTTAATTACAAATTCATCTAACTTGTTGAAAATGAAAAATTTTTACTTGAAAAGTTTCGAATTTGAAGCGGTTTAAATATTAAATGTAATAAATTACCTACATTAATTTTACCTAAATATACACTGAATTTTGAGTATAAGAAAATAAAATAAAACTTTAAATTAATTTTAATTTCTTGTTATATAATTTGCCAAAGCTTTCTCAATTGAAGATATCAATACCTAATATCTGTAAATACAAGAAAAATAATTGTTTGCTAAAATCACAACTAACATTTGGGCTACTTTATTTGAGGCTGAGCTTTGCCTTGGAGAAAAGTTTCCATTTAATAATAAAAATCATATTTGAGTACAAATATACACATTTTGCGTGCTGAAATCTTAAATTTAATATTCCTTTTACATATTACGTAACATTAAAAAGGGAGAGGGGGGGGGGGGTATTTTTACCCGATTAGGTAACATTCTTGATTTATGAATTTTCTGCACTATTGACTTTGTATATCAAAATTTGTAAATAAATAATTTTACAATATAATAATTTTACCATCATAAAATTTAATTTTAAATGTTTCTAAACATTATTGATAGAAGAGAAAATTTAAATTGTAAATGATTGTTTAATATTGGGAAATAATTATCTTCTTAACATTTCGCTACCACACTATAATTTGTAAACTTTCTTACATTTGCAAAGAGATAATAAAAATTATATATAATATATCACCGCAGTGATATATTATAAAGTACAATCTCTCTTAATACTTAATCCTGAAAAAATATAAAGTAAAAATTAATTGAATTTTTTAATGAAAGTTATAGTTCCATGCTTCTTATTTTGTGAACTGATTGATCAATTATTTTTTTCAAGTGTTTGTTACGTTGTGAAATGACTACCTTATAATTTTCAAAATGATATGTACATATATTTTAATTTTTCTTAAATTATTTTTAGAGGCTATTATTGAAATAAATGTATAGAACTGCAATTTCAAACACAAAACACGTATATAATGTAAAAATTACTTAAATGTTTCAATGAAAATAATTGTTTAATGTTTTTATATTGTGAACTGATTAATTAATTCTTAACTGATTCTATTAAAACTTACATTTTCTGAAATTAGATCAAAAGGTTATTAATAATTCAAATGGTCAGAAATGAAACTTCAAATTTGAAAAAAATATAAAGTAAAAATTATTTGAATGTTTTAATGAAAGCTATAGTTTAATGCTTCTTATTTTTTGAACTGATTGATTATTTTTCAGCTGCTTAATTTTTTTCACAATATTAAATTACATAAAGATTGATTTTTATTTTTTTCAATTAAGTATATGAACTGATTTTTTACTTTAACGTCATGTAATTAAATATTGGCTATAATGTGTATAATAAAAGTTTATTTACATTTAAAATACCTCTACTCCAATTACGCAATTTCTGTCAATGTTTGTGATGTTGTGAAATGATTATCTGAATTTAATTTTCAAAATTATATGTAAATATGTTTTAATTTTTTCTCAAATTACTAGAAAAGGTTACTAATAAATCAACTTTTCAGAAATTAAAGTGAAAATTAAAAAAAAATGTAAAGTACAAATTATTTAAATGCCTGAATGAAAATTATAGTTTAATGCTTTTTATGTTATGAAAAGATTAATTACTTATTAGCTGATTAATTTTTTTCACAATATTAAATTACATAAAGATTAAATTTCAATTTGTTTAAATTAAGTAGATAAATTGATTATTTACTTCAAGATTATGTAATTTAATATTGGCTATAATTTTGATAATAAAAGATTATTTATGTTTAAAATACCTCTATTCCAATTGTATAATTTTTGAAATTTTTTTGATGTTGTGAAATAAGCATCTGAATTCTGCTTTCAATACATAAATTAATTATTTACTTCAAGGTGATGTGATTGAATATTGGATATAATTAGAATAATAAAAGTTTTTTTTTCAACCTATCTCTATTACAATTATGTAATTTTTTATAATATTTATGATGTCAAATGAGTATCTGAATTCAATTTTCAAAATTATATGTACAATGTTCATGTGTTTTATTTTTTTTCAGAAAATTAGTATAAAAGGTTATTATTAATTAAAATGTTCATTTAGACATATTTACATATTGAGATACTCATTCCCAAATAGCACAAACATTAAAAAAAATTATATAGTTGCAACATATATATGTTAAATATAAATAAATTTTTATTATACGAATTATAGCCAATATTCAACTAAATAACCTTGAAATAAATAATTAATTCATGTTCCTTAATATAGAAAAATTATAATTCAATCTTTATCTAATTTAATATTGCAAAAACACTAATCAGCTAATAATTAATTAATCAGTTTCTAACATAAAAAGCAATAAAGAATTATTCCCATTGCAAATTTAAATAATGTTTATTTTATATTTTCCAAAAAATTCTCATGTTTATTAACCTTTTAAACTAATTTCAGAAACAATCAAAACCTAATTTTGAAAATTGAATTCAGATACTCATTTCATAACATCACGAAAACTTACAGAAATTACATAATTGGAATAGAGGTACTCTGAAAATAAATAAACTTTTATCACACAAATTATAAGCAATATTCAATTACATAACCATAAAGTAAATAATTTATGTTAGGTAATATTAAAAAATTAAAATTCAATCTTTATGTAATTAATATTGTGCAAACCATTAATCAGCTAATAAATAATTAATGAGTTCAGAACATGAAAAGCATTAAATCATTGTTTCCATCGAAAGATTCAAATAATGCTGATTTTATATTTTTCTGAAAATTTCTGTCATCAATAACCTTTTAAACTAATTCCAGAAAAAATTAAAACACGTGATTATTTTAGTTTTTTCATATTAACTAACATTACTTTAGGGTTATGTAATTGAATATTGGCTATAATTTATATGATCAAAGTTTTTTTTTCAAAATATCTCTATTCCAATTATGTAATTTTTTTAAGTTTTCGTGATGTTGTGAAATGAGTATCTGAATTCAATTTTCAAAATTAGGTTTCAATTTTTTCTTAAATAAATTTAAAAGGGAATTTTTCGGAAAATATAAAATAAACATTATTTAATGTTTCAATGGGAATAATTCTTTATTGATTTTTATGTTGGAAACTGATTGATTAATTATTAGCTGATGAGTGTTTTTGCAATATTAAATTACCTAAAAATTGAATTATAATATTTCTATAATAAGGAACATGAATTAATTATTTATTTCAAGGTTATGTAGTTGAATATTGGCTGTAATTCATATAATGAAAGTCTATTTATATTTAAAATATATATGTTGCAACTATATAATTTTTTTGAATGTCTGTGCTATTTTGGAATGAGTATCTCAATTCCATTCTCACAATTATATGTAAATTTTTTAATTTTTTCTGAAATTAGTTTAAAACGTTAATTGTAATTATAATTATTATATAATAATTAAAATAATTATATAATTATAATATAAAAATAAATATAATTAGTTCATTAATTTTTACGTTGTAAACTGATTAATTTGTTCACGATATTGAACCACACAATTATTGAATTTTAATATTTCTTTTATGTGGTAAGAGGAATTGATAACTGGCATTGATATTATGTCATTTAATATTGGCTATGACCCGTAAAATCAAAGTTTATTTATGTTTCATACCTCTATTACAATTGAGTATTCTAGCATGACGTCATGGTTATGATAGGATCGGTGGAAATGTCAGGAAGGTTAGCACAGTTGGTACATATTTACAATAAAATAAGATATACCAAATTTCAGGTTGGAGTATCGAATCGATTTGAGCAGAATCGGGCACTATAACTTAATATTTTGGATAGTTGATTTTATTTCAATGCAAATGCATTCTACACTTGAAAAATATTACTATTTATACTATTATACTATTTTAACTTGGTTGAAAGTTGAACTCTTTTGTTAAAAATTAATTTCTTTAGTTGAAGATTCATAATTTTAATTGAAAATTCATCTCTCTGGTTAGAAAATGAACTATTTTGTTGAAAATTCGTTTTTTCTTTGGCTGAAAATTAATTGTATTTACTGAAATTTTAACTATTCCAGATGAAAATATTTTCTTGAAAATTTGGTTTTAAAAATGAATTTGCTTTAACTGAAAATGTAACTATTTCAGTTGAATATTATATTATTTTATTTAAAAATTTATCTCTTTGGCTGGACTTAAATTTTTTTAAATTGAAAATTTAACTATTCAATTTTTTGTTTAAAAATGATCTTTTTTAGTTTAAAATTCGTATTTTTGGCAGAAATTAGTCTGCTTGTTTGAAAATGAATCTTTTTGGTTAAAAATTCAATTATTCTAGTTGAAGAATGATAATTTTAGTTTTTTTTTTAATTAAGATGTAACTATTCCAATTAAATATTCCATCATTTTAGTTGAAAATTTATCTCTTTGGTTGAAAATTAATTTTTATAACTGAAAATATATTTTTTTAACAAAAAATTAGAAATTAATCTTCTTGGGTGAAAATTTAGCTTTTTGGTTGAAAATTCAACTATTTCAGTTAAAGATTTATCAATTAGTTGAAAATTTGTCTTTTTTCCTAAAAATTCAACTATTCCAGTTGAAGATTCATCATTTTAGTTAAAAATTTATCAGTTTGGTTGAAAATTAATTTTTTTTTTCATCTGAAGAATTAACTATTCCATTTTTAATTAAAAATTGGTCCTTTTGGTTCAAAATTCAACTACTTGGACAGAAATTCGTCTGTTTTAGTTAAAAATTTAAATTTTTCGTTGAAAATTCATGTCTTTTGTTAAAAAATCGTATGTTTGGTAGAAAATTATTCTTTTTTTGTATGAAAATTTATCTTCTATTTTGAAAATTCATCTTTTTATTTGAAAATTCAACTATTCCAGTTGAAGATTCATCATTGTAGTTGAAAATTTATCAGTTTGGTTGAAAATGAAATTTTTAACTGAAAATTTAACTATTCTCTTTGTAGTTAAAAATTAATCTTTTTTAGTTCAAAATTCAACTACTTGTTCAAAATTTTGTCTTTTTTAGTTAAAAATTCATGAATTTTGTTGAAAAATCATATGTTTGATAGAAAATGCATCTTTTTGTTAATCTTCTTTTTTGAAAATTTCTCTTTTTCTTTTGTAAAATTCAAGTATTCCAGTTAAATATTCATCATTTTAGTTGAAGATTCATATTTCTGGTTGAAAATAAAACTATTTGGTTAAAAGTTAAACTCTTTCGTTCAAAATGTATCTTTTTGTTTGAAATTCATCTAGTCCAGTTGAAGATTCATGACTGTATTTGAACATTTATCAGTTTGGTTGAAAATTAAATTTTCAACTGCAAATTTATCTATTCCAATTTATGTAATAAATATTGATCTTATTTAGTTCAAAAGTAAACTACTTGGATACAAATTTGTCTTTTTTGTTTAAAAATTTATGTATTTTGTTGAAAAATCGTATCTTTGGAAGAAAATTAATCTTTCTTGTATGAAAATTTTTTTATTAAAAATTAATATTTTTTAGTTAAAAATTCAACTATTTCGTTGAAAATTCGTGACTTTGTTGAAAAATCGTATGTTTGGTAGAAAATTAATCTTTTTGTTTGAAAATTAATCTTCTTTTTTGAAAATTCATCTTTTAGATAAAAATTCATCTTTCTATTTGAAAATAAAATTACTTGGTGGAAACTGAAACTTTTTTGTTAAAAATGTATCGTTTTGGCTTAAAATCACCTATTCCTGTTGCAGATTCATCATTGCAGTTGAAAATTCATCAGCTTGGTTGAAAATTTAACTATTCCATTTTTAATTAAAAATTGATCTTTCTTAGTTAAAAATTTAACTATTTCGTTGAAAATTCATGAATTTTGTTCAAAAATCGTATGTTTGGTAGAAAATTAATCTTTTTTGAAACTCATCTTTTTGTTTGAAAAATCAACTATTCCAGTTAAATATTCATTATTTTAGTTGAAAATTCATCTTTTTGATTGAAAATAAAACTACTTGGCTTAAAAACTCTTTTGTTAAAAATTTACCTTTTTGGTTTGAAATTAATCTATTCCAGTTAAATATTCAGCATTGTAGTTGAAAATGTATCAATTCGGTTAAAATTTTTTTTTTATCTGAAAATTTAACTATTCCCCTTTTAATTAGAAATTGATCTTTTTTAGTCCAAAATTCAACTACTTGTATACAAATTTGTCTTTTTTATTTAAAAATGTAACTATTGAGATAGTTTCGAGATATTAATCGAATATGGCGCTATGCACTTTTTAATAATTGGATTAATTACCTTATCTAAAAAATGATTTTTAAATTACATTATTATACGACATTTTATTTTTGTACTCACAAATTGCAGTAAATAAAAAAAAGTTTTCTCAAATTCGTCACTTATCATTCCTTGTAATTCATGTTTCTAAATTAGCCCATAATCAGAGGCATTTTTAATTGAAGAGATAACATTTTCAGGGATTGAGGAAAGAATCGCAAGTCGTGTGAACACGTACATCTTTTTATCTGACACGCGCTTCTTGAGCACTTAAGCTAATAAATAATCATGTAATAAAAAAAAGAGCTACTGTCAAACCAGTGGATTATCGTCTTCTTTTTTTTCTTTTTATCTGTCTGATAAATATAGACGCGTGTGGCCATTTATCGACTTCCAACAATCATAATCGCACGTCCGCCTTTGTCTCTTTACGTCATTACATTAACTCTTTTATACTTTCTTTATCGTCTACGAATACGTCAGTTATTAACTGAAGAGGATAACAATAAATAAATAATTTCGTCTTCCATTAAGCGTCATTATCGCTAATAGCAATTCTATTTCAGCTTATCTAAATGAAACTTTCTAATGTTCTATTTATAGGGTTTTCTATTAATTACAACCCCCCACCCACCCACCCTCCGCCAACAACACCTCGTTAACGACCATAGTTTGATCAGAAAAATAGCAGAATTAGCAGAATAGTAGGGAAATAAATTCTTTTAAATAAAATTAATGTAAATACCATATTGAATTCAAAATCAAACAATTTAAATTCCAAAAAAGATGAATTTTCAACCCAAAAAGACAAATTTGTTGAAACTTAATTCTAATTCTTAATATTTAAATTCTAAGCTTAAGAAAACGAACGATAGAGGTTGCTATAAAGAAATTTAAAAATGTCGTCAGTTCTCTGTGAAAAGGAAAAAGAAAGATGGCTTGTTCATTTAATCTTTTGTAAAATGTCTATTTTGTGTGAAAATAAAGAAATTCAGTGAATCCGTTGTATAGTCAAATTAAAGACGAACAAATTCTGGTCCTTCGAGAGTGATAAATTCACATGAATTAGAAAACTCAAAGTGAAAACATATAGTTCAAGAAAGACACAGTTTCTAAACTTCATGAAGACATAGAGAATCGAATTTTAAATAGTCCAAATTCGGAAAGTGAACTCCAAAGATCCGAGGAAGCTCAAATTCCAGCAAAGATCTAAAATTCGTCACGTGGTCTCCATTATCATAATCACACGTGACAATAAATTGAGCCTTGGTGGGGCACAAGATAGCAAAATCTCGAAATCAAAAAGACAAAGCAGACAGGGAAGCGAATCTAGAATCTCAGTTCCAGTGGATTCCAGCTCGCAGTCTCAGCGCACAGTTAGTTTTTTTACAAAATTTTGTTCAAAATTCTGCTGACTGCTCAATTTTTGACCGATTCTAATACAATTTTTTTTTAAATACTCGTGACGAATTATAATTTCATGTAGCACTGCTACTTTTTTAGTTTTCTGCAAAAAACTAACCTAAGAAAATATGAACTTGCCAAGGTAGCTGAACCACGAAATTTCGAAACTTTCAAAACCATGAAATCGGTAATATCTTTACACACAAACCTCAAATTCATGAACCTCAAACCCACAAACCTCAAACCCACAAAAATTATGCCTCAAACCCACAAACCTCAAACGCACAAACCTCAGACCCACAAAAATTATACCTCAAACCCACAAACCCACGAACCTCAAACGCACACACCTCAAACCCACAAACCTCAAACCCAAAAACCTCAAACGCACAAACCTCAAATCCACAAACTTAAAACCCCCAAGCCCATAAACCTACAAACCTCAAACACACAAATCCATAAACCTAAAACGCCAAACCCATAAACCTCAAACACATAAACCTAAAACCACAAGCCCACAAACAGCAAACCCACAAACCTCAAACTCACAAATCCATAAACCTAAAACCCCAAACCCACAAGCCTCAAACACATAAACCTAAAACCACAAATCCACGAGCCCACAAACCTCAAGCCAACAAACCTCAAACCCGTAAACCCACAAACCTCACAACAATTTTTTTAGGTTAGTTTTTTGCAGAAAACTAAAAAAGTAGCAGAGCTACATGAAATTATAATTCGTTACGAGTATTTTAAAAGAAAATTTATTAGAATCGGTCAAAAACCCTAAACCCATGAACCCCAAAACCCTAAAGGTTGGTGGGTTTGTGGACTATTCTGCATGATGTACTTATATGCCGAGTTTTATGAACATGGGGTTTGATGTTTGTGGTTTTTCTGTTTGTGGTTTGAGGTTTGTGGATTTGTGGTTTTAGGTTTAAGTGTTTGAGGTATGTGGGTTTGAGGTATAATTTTGTTGGGTTTGAGATTTGTGGGTTTACGGGTTTGGGGGATTGAGGTTTGTTGGTTTGAGATTTGTGGGTTGGAGGTTGGTGGGTTTGATGTTTGTGAGATTGTGGATTTGTGGTTTTAGGTTCATGTGTTTGAGGTATAAGTTTTGTGGGTTTGAGGTTTGTGGGTTTGAGGTTTGTTGGTTTGAGGTTTGTGGGTTTGAGGCTTGTGGGTTTGCTGTTTGTGGGCTTGTGGTTTTATGTTTGTGGATTTGAGGTTTGTGGGTTTGAGGTTCGTGGGTTTGAGGTTTGTGGGTTCACGGGTTT
>CAKNYM010032549.1:0-11887 GCA_932195095.1 Andricus curvator
GGGGGATTTGTTTCTCGAATCTCCCTAAAAGATATCTTTCGAAGCAATAGTAAGGAGAAAAGTGTGCTACGTAAGCATAGCAACTTTTTGGATAACTTTTTTTGGGGGTGGGTCCACATTGGTGATTGGAATATTTGCGAGAGACATGAAGTTGCACGATGTTTTCTCGGTAAGAGCTGAGAATGGCAAAGATTCGCCGACTATTTTGGTGCTAAAAAAAACCCTGTTTGTGGTCCAGTTGAACCACAGAACGATAATTCCTGTTACGTTTCTGCTAGGAATCGATTATATCGATGGAACATGACGTCATACGCCGTCAAACCAACATGGCGTCGAATAGTGGTGCATGAAAATTGGTAATTGATTTCACTACACGTGATCATAAGGTGGTGTATCAGAAGCTATCGGATCTCTTAGCCCCATGCATTTTCGTGCTAATGTTTGTGTACCAGCGTACGGCCATCTTGGATCGCCATATTAGACCATGAAGTGAATATTTTTGACCAATTTTTATATTGATGAGTGAAGATTTAGATTACAGTAACGTTGGGATAACCAAAGAAGTTATGAAGTCGTTGCATCAAATTTTCTGCCGGAAAATCGAAAGAGAAATATTGTAAATCTTATGAACAATTCTTGAACTGGAAAAAGAAGAAAAATATAACCTCTCCAGTGCGAAAAGTGCCCTTCGAAATGGTTTTATCTTCTTTACGGGGGGCTTCGTCCCCATTCGCCCCTTTGAGGCTTCACCGCGGCCCCCACAGAGGCTGTGCGCCTGGACTCCTTTGTAAATTTGGAGCACTACCATCACACATTTATTTTGTATGGGATTCAGTCCAGTTTCCAGAAAATCGGTCATCTGACGGTCACTTACCATGTCTGCTACGGAGCGCAAACTGCGTATGCGCTCCAGTTTTTTCCTCATTGGTTCTTGGAAAGTAGAAACTAATTTTCGAATAAACTTGTAGTCAGAAATGGTTTGTTACAAAGTCATTAAAAAAAATGTGTGTGACAGTGGGGCCACACGACAGAAGTAAAACTTTAAGTGCGCACGGCGTCATATAGAGTACACAAATACATTGAGGACGCGCATGAGTGAAAAGGAGCTTGCATAGTGGTGGAGTATAGTGGGAGCATCTCATAGAAAAGAGTGCAGAGGGAGAGAGAGAGCATGTACAGGCTTTGCTTATTGGGGGAATAGTGGGGATATCGAAGAGGAATCTCTGGAGCAATTACGAATGGCCGTACAGAACGGAGACGCGATTACCGAGAGAAGGTATGGAAAGTATACTTGTAAGAGAGAGACAGAGAATTCCGTCCGTACGTTCGGTCGTTTTTTTCGATTCACTTCCGTCCCAAAAGAAGTTTCACCTAAAAAGTAAAGTTTAGTCCCATTCATTTGATGCCTTTCTTTGTGCGTACCGTGGGTGGGATTTAGATGCCGCTAATCTAATAAATCAAATCTCTCTTTCTATCTTATGAATCAGAATGAAAGGCGCAATGGTCGACAGTAGACAAGTTGGACTTCTCGATCATCAACTATCGCCTCTCTCTTTCCGACCCATAAGATAGAAAGAGGGAATTGCAGTTGATCGTATAAAAATGATCGAACATCTCTGTCTAATTTCATTTGATAGAAAAAGAGATTCTATTGATCAGATAGAGCCATCGGATTCCCACCCTAATGTTTCGATCATATTGTAGTCCACCACTTTACAGAGAGTGATCTATACAGCGTGGAGACCAGCAGTGGGACTCCGATGCTGTTTCGAAGTCGAAAATTGAACGAATCTCTCTTTCTATCTCCACACGTAAGAAAAAGAAGTCCTTTCGAATTTCGACAGGGTATCGGATTCCCACTGCGTGGAGCCTTAGGCCCTGCAGTGGGACTCCGATACCGCGTCGAAACTCGAAAATCGTACGGACCTCTTTTCCTAACGTGTGTAGATAGAAAGAGAAGTTCGTTCGATTTTCAACTTCGAAACAGCATCGGAGTCCCACTGGTGTTTCAATCAATTAGGTAAATTCACTTTAACAGTGAACCTACTCCAAAAGGCAAAGTGGCAAAAGAAAAATAGTAATTGCTATGTCCCCTAGGCGGCGCTGATGTGCCATCGAAGTGTGTTCATTAGGGTGGTTCTTATTTATACTTGGTGGATTTTTTTTTCTCGAATTTCTCTGCTCATACCCAGCACTTTTGTTCGAATGCCAAAAAAGAATCTCGAAATTTGAGCAAAATCGGTTAATATTTAGGGGTGGCGCAAAGACCATGAAGTTTCCCATTGATTTAACATGGGAAAAAGCCAGCTTTTTGAAAATATAATATTTAAACGCGATAATATGTTAGAAATAATTCCGTGTTTCAGTGTATTGTTGAGAATTCGTCAGAGAATAAGAATCAATCTCAAATTTTGAGGTTGAATAATTTTACGCCACTCTTATGGGGCCCCAAAGAAAATCCCGTAAGTGACAAATTTGAATTTTACGTAATATTGCAGTTTATTGCCGCTTTAACAAATTTTTTTAAAAATAAATAAATAATCATTAATCGATAATTTAAGAATACTCAGTTATTTTTAAACTAATATTCAATTTTTTGAACCATTTTAATTTGTTTAAGCACTTAAGGGTATTCTTAAAAAGCAAAGTAGAGCATAAAAATATTTCAATCTTTCGAAAAATAGCAAAAATAAAATATGTAGACAAAAAAATGTTCAAAAAATTTAAATTTGTTTAAACATCTACGAGTATTCATAATAAAAAAATTAGTACTTAAAAATATTAAAATTTGTCGATAATTTAGTGAGATAAAATATTTTTCCTGCTTTTTTTATGTAAAATATATACTTGACAAAATACGTATTATTTAAAGAATTGTAAAATTATTTAAACAAATTTTTTGATTGTTATCATTGATTACATAACTCATAAATTCTAGAAAATATGTTCATTTCGCGAGTTAACTGAAACAAAATTTTTAACAAATTAAAATTGTTTAAACAATTCAATAATATTTAAAAAATGACTGGTCGTTGCCGTGAAATATAGTTCTTACTACGTCCCCTAGGTGTCGCTGATTCGCCTCGCCACAATCTCTAAGTACCCCCACGAAATACGTTGGAGTGGGCATATCGTGCTTTAGAGCAGGCCTGCCCAAGTAGGGGAAAACTGCTTATTTGCCAGATGGGAATTTAACACCACCACCGACCTCTACTCATTCAACTTCACGAGAGCGACTACCCCCCAAGCCTCTGGACCTGTGAAAAGGGAAGTGGTGGTGGAACTCGAACATGTGGCGAATGAGCAGTTTTCCCCCACTTGGGCAGGCCTGCTTTAGAGTGTGCTATAAAAGCACAATTTACCAAATTGAAACACGGCCCTAGGTAACTCGATCTGAAGGCATATTTGCACCTCTCCTAAGAAAGTTCTCTCACTCTCACTCTAACAGTGGAATAAACTATTATTATAAAAATTCATACTATCCTCACACATTAAAGTTACAGGAAGTGAGTTTTTTTCAACAGAGGTGTAAATGATTTGTAATGCTGGCTATAATGATGAAAACTGTTGAGCCAATTTGAAGGTGGTAGCGAATCACGATACAAATTGATGACTCTGTTATTTGTCAAGGACGTAAGTAAAATAGACAGAGAGGGAGAGAATTTTAATTCCACTCTGTACTATTTGAAATTCTTGTACGTAAAATACGCACTAAAATCAAAGTAAGCGGCCATGTAAATTACATCAGGTATTACACTTTCCCATCCCTGCTTAGAATGTTCTGTTGGAAATTTTCCTTCGGAAACTTTGCATTGTCATATCCGATAGACTACTATTTATCATGAGAGACCGTGGCGATGTTTTAAGAGTTCTCAAATTTGCTTGGCAAAACAGCTGTATTTGCAAAATTGGTAATGAAATTGCTCGTCCGAGCAAAGTATCATAGATTTGCAAACGAACAACGAAAGAAATCACTCAGTAGTTTTATTTTGAGTGACGCTGTTTGGATGTGAAGATGCGACGTGTTGATGGTTGCAAGCAGACGATATGAACTTTCCAAGGCCTTCGAGGTAAACATTGAGAATTACTCCTCAACGTAGGTAAACGCAGAAGAATACCCGAGATGTGCGGGTAAAGTTTACCCACATGGGGTAATTTTTTTGCAGGTAATCTTTACACTTAGTTTTTTCTGTGTAGTATCTCCGTTCATTGTACAAGTCTCGGAATATAGGTCAAGTATCAAGTTCAGACTCAAGGATGTTTGTCTGATTAAACGTGGATTTTTCTACTTAATCGAACACGTTCAGGGCTCCAGGGGTGGATCGAGTAGTTTTTGGTCCACTGACGCGTGTGAGGTCACGTAGAAGAAATGCAAGACTTCCTTGTGAAAAGCTGCGATCTTCTACTAGAGTTTTGGGTGGTTTTTCTCCCAGTAGCCAAGGGTGTTATAAAATTGCACCAAGATCGTTCACGATTATAATGAGCCACCAGATATTCCTCAATAACCGTAAGCTTAATGGATAATTAAATCCTGGATATTCAACTGGAAATTATTGGATTACTGTACTCGTGGAGAGTTACACCTTCGACGGACCTCCTGACGTGCGGAACTTCGGCGAATCTTCAAGACATCTCCAAGGACTTCAATTGGATCTTCAGCCGGAATCTTCAAGATCATCAATGAAAATTTTAAAACAACGTTTTGGTGCAGTAATTTCTCTCGTCTTTTGTGTTCTAAAATGTTTAGTGATTTTCAAATTATGATAAGACGAAAGAGAAATAAGTTTTAAAATAAGAGGGCAAAATTTTGGATTAAAACACAAGTAAGTTCTAGCTTAAACACTTAAATATGTATAATTTGCGAAGTCAGAACAGAGGTGAGGACAGCGATTCTCCATCCTCGTCAAGGAGCGATACTGGAACTACGATTCCAAGGACCCTGTTGATCCGAATGCGATGGCTGCCTCCTTTACAAGTTCTCTGTTTCCATTTAGAAACGATATTGGTGAATAGATTTCTGAGCCGGTTTTATTACCTTGAGAACGAGAATATAACTGAGAAATGAATTCTTTGAGAGCTGCTGAGAATTTTATATATTTTTATTTGATAAAAAATTGCATTTTTCGTTAACTTGGAACGATTTTTCTATGTTGAAAACATATTTTAAGTATATAATAAGCACCCGGTCCAGTATTGAAAGTAAAAAAGACTTTTCCAAGAAAGTTTCAATATTAATCGTGCTAGATTAATCTTCATGCAGATTATAGGTTATGTCAGCGCAGAACCTGCTAAGCCTGTAACAGTGTTTTTTTGTAGCACACTCTTCTACTTATAATTGGATAGGTTATACACAAAATATTTTATCATAAAATATCTATTTAAATTCTTACCTTTTGTATTTTAGATCATTGAGATGTTAAAAAAGAAGCTACATAGTTATCTCAGTCAATAAGAATTATAAAAATGAGTAAAAATGCCTTATTTTTCAATTGAAATAAATTGCTTGCTTTGAGAAACAATATTCAACAATATTTAACATTTAGTTAAAATTTAGAAGCGAAATAAATTTTTGAGCGTAAAGCTATGCCCTACTGAAACAGCCTACATAGTATACTACATTGGAACCTATGTGGTAACCCATATGGGATCCTTTTTTGAATTCCTGTCTCAAATTACGATCTAGATAAGAATATAGGATGGGAATCCATATCGGCTCTTATCATGGGTTTTTATGAAGGTTCCTACATGGATGCCCTGACGGCACGCATGGTACAAATTCCGTACAAGTTTTGTGCAAACGGTTTGGTGAGAGTTTGCATGTAATTTGTATACCATTTGATAGGTTTTTGATAGTAATTCACAGAAAAAACTGAGGGTTCAGTAATGTTGCGGCTCAAGTAAAACTTGGGATCATTTAGAACTTAGGCTCTGAAGGAACTCTTATTAAGGGTTCCTTTTAAGTTTGTTTATATCCGATAGATGGCCATCGGCGGGTGCCGACGTTTTTAACTGCGCATGTGCCAAAAAGCGCGGGCCTATTTGAAATCAATAAATACTATGAATAGTCATACAGATAAATATTATCAAACGTTTTTTATTCTTCTTCAAAACAAATTAAATTGCATTATAGAAATACCTAGCTTCTTAAAAAAATGTAATATTAACCTAATATTGCAAGTGTACATTATATAATTTTATATAGTCCCGCGCTTCTTGTGCATGCGCAGTGGAAAACATCGGATTTTCAACATAACCTTAAAAACTGTCACATTTCAGGTGCGATATCTTCCTTTCAAGAATGACTAATGTTCATGATTTTCGTTTTTTCATTAAATTTTTCCCAGCGCAATATTATTTAATTCGAATTATAAAGCAAAATGTGCATAATTAACTTATAAAATCTTTAAAGTTAGTCAAGGCAGAAATGACAAAAAGTTTCTATTAGAACCATTTGAAACCACACTTTGGGTTCATTTAGAAACCATTTATCATTTTGGGTTCCTTTTCACCAAGAGAGGTTCCTTTTTGTTGCACCTTCTTTGGAACCAAAAATTGGTTCTATGATATGATAATGATAGCATATGTCTCGTCATCAACATTTTGAACCAAGGTGATTTGCTTTATTTCAAAATACGAAAATTCAAACAAAAAGGGGAATTTTATAATCTGGGAATACCTTCTTCGGATTAAGGAGTACATTTAGTATTAGACTTGGAAACAGAGACTAGCGTTGTTTCTATAGATTCTGTACAATCCAAATGTTTTTTGGTCCCTAGCTTCGAAAAAATCGATCGTTACGATAATCCCGAACTTTCTGATGACGAATGTAATGATTATCAAAACGAGTATGTAACTATTATCATGTAAATAAAACTCTAAAAACAAACATTATAAAAACCTTATTTGCAAAAGAATAGACAACCTTTTAAAATAACTATCCATTTATTCATTTGTAATATACGTACATAAGTATTAAAATTAATCAATTATTGAACTAATATTAGTTAAGGATTTAACGAAAAAATGTGAAAAAAATTTGTTGGAAACTTAGAATATTTTATGTGTATTATTGACAAAATACGCCCAAATTTCATGCAAACGTGCGGACTCAGTGTGACTCAAATTACATGCAAACGTTTCGCGCGCACAGCTGTTTGCATCCGGTCTGTACGATTGTGCTCTGCAGACGTGTCGTTAGGGTTGGCTTGCAATTAATATTTAAGGAGTGCGCATTAGTTTTCTATGAAAGCTACGGCTGCGCAGTATTTTTGGGGGGTTTTTAAGATTGCCGACTATGCACCCAAAACTTCCAAAACATATTTCATTAAAAAAAGTTCTAATCCCATGTGGGATTTCATGTAGGAACAATTCATAGGTTTCCATAACGGTATTCATATAAGAACCCATGTGGAAAGCCACAAAATATTTCCCATCCTATCTCACATCGTAATTTGAGACAGGAATTCAAAAAAGGATCCCATATGAGTTCCCACATAGGTTCCCATGTAGTTTACTATGTAGGCTTTTTTAGTAGGGTGATTAAAAAAAATTACTGAATGATTACCAGAGTAAAGTATTTTATAGATATAAAGCTATCTATTTTAAAATGGAGTAGCGCTTGGTATTTAATGATTATTTAATGCTGGTATTTATTAAGTAAGGTGAGGAAATTGAATTTTGAGCTTATAGTTTGAGTCCAACAGTCTTATAATTGATTGATAAGCTACTGTTTTGCATATCTTACATTTATGAATATGTCAAGGCTAGTAAATAATTTATATTCAACTATTTAAATAACTTAAACAATAAAAATTATCATGAATAGAAGACGTTAGTCAGCCAATGCAAGATTTAGCAAATAAAAAAAAGGAAACTCAGGAGAATCTGTTCCGGAATATGGGGTACGAGTAAATTTGACTCCCAATAAACTCACTTTTCAAGTTTCAGAAAATACGCCGGGGTCTGAATTAATTCGGATGAGTAGGTCTTACAGAACTATTCAGGGATTTTCTGAGCGTGACTAAAATATTTATTCACAAATAAAAGAGAAATAAATTCACTGGATCAAGCCATTGCATTCGCGAATCAAGAAGACCTTAAAATCAGGATTTGGAAGAGTGTGCGTGGAGAGATCCCAGCACCAGTTGCGACCGAAATCTATAGTTTACGTGCGTAAAAAAGAATAGTTACATGCGTAAAAAGAATAGTTCACGTGCGTAAAAAGATAGCTCATTTGTGTATAAAGAATAGCTCACTTGCGTACAGAAAATAATTGTGAAACAAGAAATAAGATTAAGTGCTTCAACTATCAAAATATCGGACATATCAAACGAAATTGTTCTAATGTCCGAGTTTCGAATAATATGCGAGAGTGGGAGAGGAGGAAGTGCTACTATTGTAGGTCTCTTGGTCATTTGGTTGAAGTTTGCGAGGTTAGAATGGGGAAATAAGGAAAATTGGGCTGTGTGCCCGGATAATCTTCTGTTCGCCTGAACATTGGGACGTGTTCCCGGATAATTTTCTGTTTGCCTGGAAATTGGGATGTGTTCCCGGATAATTTTCTGTTTGCCTGAAGATTGGGCTGTGTACCTGGATGATTGGATGTGTGCCGGAAAAAATGGTTGTGTACCCGCTTAATTGCAATTCGATGAGCGGTATTCTGTCTACTGATTTGGGGTTGGCTGAAGTGTCCGAGGCAGTACACGGCCTAGGACCCTCTGGTGTACCTCCTGATCAGGAAGATGAAAGCGTTGATCCAGATGGACAGACAAGACAAAATTCTCATAATTGGTAATGAGAAATTCTGTACTTCAAAAAATGTCACAAATGAATCTTCGTTCCGTATGACAGGATTCAATTGTATACATTGAAAATCTGAATTTAGCATTATAAATTAGAACTATAATTTTGATAAATACTTTAAAGTATATTAGATTAATTTGTACTTTGACAAAGAATCATTGTATTGGAAGAGAGTCAGGAGAGTTTTGCCAAGGAATCTTCTCAATCGAAAGGTCAAGTTTGTGTTTACTACTACTCAGGTGTTGAGTAGCTATGTCCGAAAGGTCAAGTTTGTGTTTACTACTACTCTGGTGTTGAGTAGGTATGTCCGAAAGCTCAAGTTTTGATTTGTCGAATCACAAGTTCTGGCGTTTTGTACTGGTCAAGGAAAACGTGGGCTTTACTTGTGGCGGAGGCTGGACCATTTAACAGGACCACGAGTCGGAAACTCTGGCGTGTTTCCGCTGGTCAGGATTCACGTGGGCTTTGTTTCTCGGCGGAGGTCTAGACCAACGGTTATGTTCAGTAGTACTACTGACAGACCGGAAACCCAGAATATTATCCTTCCTATTTTTCCTTCACTGATAATGAGAGTTGAGACAATGGGCTCTTGAATCAGAACTGATTACTCTGATAATAGGGCAACGTTTGGACCACAATCATTGTCAATTTAGTAAATTAAAACTCTATAATCAAGATAAAAAATTTTCGAAGTAGGAGGTGATCTTGGCGATATTTTCTTGACTCTGTAGAATAAAATGTTTAAGTAACATTTTCCCGATTCTGAACTTTGAATAGTTGTTCTTCTGGAGAAATTATCATCTCTCCTGTCATTACTTTGCAAGTAATGGTTATCTTGAAAACTCTTGTAAATTCTGATGAAGTCCAGATCGATCTCGTGAGTCATGTGCCTTGATTATGTTGAGTCTGACTTCACTGAATGTTAATATGGTTCGTTCTGAAGAAAATGTTCATTCTGGAACAAACAAACAAAAAATAAGTAAAAAGATTAATGAGTATTATTTTGAAACGTATCCGAAATAACTCATTAAAGATTAGGAAGAGAATAGGATCTCAGTAAATGAGAAGTATGGCTCGAAGGAAAATTATTGTATTTTATTCAGGATTAAAATGATAATAAAAATTTTGGGACAGCGATTAGTTGTTAGAAAATAGCAGATAAGATAATTTTTGGTTAGAGAATTTTTACAGAAAGATTATATATTCTGGTCCAGAAAAATTCAAAACCTGCAATTTGAAAATAAATAACGGATATTTATTTTGTTTCAAGACCTTTTCTTTTGTTCGGATAGGCAATAAGAGCACCTCGAAACAATGGAAATAAAAATTCTCACAATAAATGATAAATTACGTTCCCTAAAAATGTCTTAGGTGAATCTTTATTCTTTACTACAAAAGAAAACAGGCGATGATAATTATGATTAAAATCTAGTGTAAACTTGATTTGTCTCTAGAGTCTAGAATTTAGTCAAAGGAAAACGATAGTTAAAAGGAAAATTAACCTTAGAAAAGAGAAATAAATATTTAGAAAACAGGTATATTAAGACGAAATATACCCTTTTTCTTAAGGACCAAATAGTGTAAAGTCTAAAACTTACATTATTTAAGTAACCTTTAAGAGGTGAAAGAAATTAGGAGAAATATATATATATATATATATATATATATATATATAATGCCGCTTTGGAAAACCAGATTTACTATCTCATCTGGAAAACATCGTGTGATCACTAACAGTATCACCTTCCAGAGAGGTGTATTTCAGGGCGACACAATGAGCCCTCTCCTCTTTTGCCTCACATTATTGCCACTATCTCTCGCACTTCGCCATTCCGAAGGGTATCTCTGCGGCAAACCTGGAAACCCAAAGCATAAGGTCACTCATGTATTTTACATGGATGATCTTAAGATCTATGCTAGGAATCAAGAGAAACTACATCTAGCTCTGAAAATTTTCAAAGAGTACGCTGAGAGAGATTGGAATGGAATTCGGGTTAGAGAAATGCGCCAAAGTTAATTTGAAGAAAGGAAAACTTAATGGCATCCCCGAAGATCCTGAGCTCGTTGACAGAAGCGCTATACGACACCTTTGCGCTGGAGAGACCTATACATACCTGGGCGTGCCACAGAGCCGCATTCAGGACGTGACATCTATAAAAGATACTCTACGATGCAGATATAAACGTCTCATCCGGCAGATTTGGTCTTCCGAACTGTCGGCGAGAAACAAAGCATCTGCAACGAACATGCTTGCTGTCCCAGTAGTACTCTATTCATTTGGAGTGGTTCCATGGACGAAGGACGAGCTCAGATCCCTTGATATCGGGACGCGAAAGGTTTTGCACATGAACAAGAGCATGCACCTTAAGTCTTCTGTTCCGCGACTTTACATCTCACGCCGCCTAGGTGGTCGCGAAATACTGAATCTTGAATTTCTTCACAACAGACTTATTCTGGGTACAGCACATATAGTTGCAAGTGGACAAGACCCTCTTCTTAAAATTGTCCGGAAACACGAAAAAGTGGAAAAAGGGGCGTTTCTGTACAAAGCAGCGGAGGAGGCTGCTGAAACACTCGGCCTTGAAATCAATATTAGGGGTGAGCAAAATGCATCAAATCTTATCCATCTTGAATACTCACTCCTGAAGGCCCGGATTAAGAAAGCACAGGAGAAAAACTTCCACGAACAGCTCCTCGACAAGAGGATGCACGGCATCTTCCACAGAAATGTGGAAGATCAGTCGATGTCGTATGAACTAACGTTTGCTTTCCTTAGTTCACCCGGATTGAAGTCGGACACGGAGGGCTTCATTTTGGCATGTCAAGACGGTGTCATTTCCACTCTAGCATACCGTCGCCACATTTTGAGCCAAGACATTCCCGATGATAGCTGCAGAGCGTGTCATGCACACCCCGAGCATCTAGGACACATACTATCTAGTTGTCCAACTCATGCGGGAACGACCTACATCCAAAGGCACAATGCGGCACTAAGAGTGCTTTATTACCATCTCTGTCACTCTTATGGCATTAGCCCAAATACCTCTCCGCTAAACGCTCCTAGAGAAATAGAGTCAATTGTCGA
>CAKNYM010032553.1:0-27208 GCA_932195095.1 Andricus curvator
AAATATCGAGCGCGAAGCGCGAGTGTCGTGATGAGAATGTGTTCCTTAAGGTCGATAGAACCTTAAGTAAATTAGTTCATCTTTTTATGTAAAACTGACATAATTAAACCAAAATCAGGTCATAACGATGAAGCTTTAACAGAGTATTAGCCCGCGAAGCGTGCACTAGCGAGGACACGAAGTGTGAAAACCTAGACGACAAATGTGTCTGAGCGCGCAGCGCGAGGTGAATACATTATCGAGCGCGAAGCGCGAGATAAACATATAATCGAGCGCGAAGCGCGAGATGAATACCCAACCGAGCGCGAAGCGCGAGATCCAACAGGTGCGCGCCCTAGGCGCGCTGAAACTTGCGAGCGAAGCGAGCCGCGCGCGAAGCGCGCTATGAGAATGTGCCCGCGAAGCGGGCGGATTTTTTTTTAAAGATTTACCACTTTAGTTGCAATTTTATCTCTTTGGTTGAAAATGTAACTATTCTCTTGACAATTCGTTTTTTTTGTGTTCAAAATTTATTGTTTTATCTGAAAATTGCACTTATCCATTTTTTGATAGAAATGTATCCTTTTATAAGTTGAAAATTCACCTTTTTGGCATTTCCTTGAAAATTCGTTTTTATGGTCGAAAATTAATCTTTTTGGTTATAAATTCATCCTTTTTGATTAAAAATGAGACTGTTTGAGTCAAAATCAGTCTGGTTTGGTTAAGGATTCAACAATTTGAAAGAAAATTAAAGTATTCGGTTGAAAATTAACTTTTTTGTTAAAAATTCATATTTTGGTTGAAATTTAACTATTTGGTTAAAAATTAAACTATTTTTATGAAAATTTAACTTGTTTGCAGAAAATTAATTCTTTGGTTAAAAAATCATATTTTCGTGTTGAAAGTTAATGTATTTTGTTGAAAATTCTTGTTTGTTAAAAATTCATATTTTTTCAAGATTCACCTCTTCGGTTTAAAATTTAACTTTTTTTGTTGACAATTCGGTGTTTTGGTTGAGAATTATATTTTTTTTCTGAAAATTGCACTTATCCATTTTTGGTTAACAATGTACCCTTTATAAGTTGAAAATTCAACTACTTGGTAGAAAATTCATGTATTTTGTTGAAAATTCGTCTTTCTGATAAGAAAATTAATCTTGTTTATTGAAAATTCAATATATATTTCGACTTGAAATCTTAGGAATTAAAAGTGTTTCATATTGCATTCAATATGGTATTCACATTAATTGTATTTGAAAGAATTTATTCCTCCATATCATTACCCTATTTTCGTGAAAAATCACCCTATTTAATATGTCTAAAAGTAAGTTTTACATAAGGGCTAATACGAGGGGTTATATCAGTTATCGGGCGTTAGCGTAAATTACTAATTTGAGAAAATAAAGGACCCTGTGATCCTACTCTTCACCTTCTTACATAAAAACCAGCTGTATAAAATGTGAACCCGAAAAACCGGGAAAGACATGTTTTTCTTGATTTACTTCAAGATTGTTGCTGGTATTGGAAAATTATTTCAATAAAAGTTGTCCATCTCTATGAAGTACATATTTTTGGTTCTATCAATTTTTTTACCTTTACTTATTAGAAGACTCTTTGAAAAAAATGAATCACCAAGAAACAAATCAAATAAAAAGTGTTTTCAATCCTTGGTCGGAAATTTTGCACATGTACGAAAAAGTAGAACTACTCGTATTTTTACAGGAAAATACCAATGAATATAATAATTTTAAGAAAGCTAAGAAATTCAGGTGGCCGTTATAATCGTGGAAAAAAATTCTGGGGCAATTTCCGTTTCGCAAAAAATTATTGAATTCTTTTTAATTCTTTGGAATTCTTTTGATTAATTTTAGTTTCCGAATTTGTATTTGGGGACATGTTACTGATGAGACATTTAATTATACTTCAATTTCTCACTTATAAAGTTCTAAAAAAACAAAAATACACATTTTTAAACATAGTTATACTGCTGACATATAATCTACTAGGATTATTTACAAAAATATATATCTTACAAGGGAGTGCCCGGTAGTGTGTTTTCTGTGCGGATTCATAATTTTTGTAAATAAAGATCATGGATCTAAAGTAAAATTTGGAAATACCTAGGCCCAAATATTTGACTTATTATTTATTGAAATATTTATATATTACATTTTCTTATAAACTTTTATTCAAGTATGCAAAAATAAACATTTTAAATGTTCTTTTTTTAATGAAAAACAGTTCGCTTTTTCGAACTTGTTTCGCAAACAAATTTATTTTCTATGAATGTTATTAATTTAATGAATTTGTTTAAATTTCGCAAACATATTCAAAATCAGAATATAAATGGAATAAAAAAAATAAAATAATATAAAAATATGAATTATTGATAAATGAATTAATTAATTGATGCAAAAGATTTTTTTTTGAAAAAATGACAATATTTCGAAGTGACTCTTTCATTGAAAAAAAGCATTTAAAATATAAATGTTTGCATAAATTAAAAAAATTATTAGAAGGGAATCGAATATATTGATATTTTTTCTAAAAAAAATATTTAAAAACTTGAAAAAACTACTCGCAGCGGGATATCAGCCCCGAACCTTACGTCTAAAAAGCAGGTTTTGAGTTTGGCTAGTTGTCCCGAAATTTGGGGATGACTATAGTCTAGACGTGCCCTACTTGAAAGGATGTTTTCTCAAAATTGGCCAAATATTGGGTCTTAGGACTTTCACAATTTTACTTTCGGGTCATGATAACATAAAAACCGTTTAAGAACATTCTTGTCAACGACACACATTTTTTTTAGTAATATCATAATGGAAGCCTTAGTTGCTGAGATGCACCCTATAAGGTTTATAGTTCCTACTCCTTTTGATTTTTTCGGGATTCTTTGAATTCTTTGAATTAATTATAAACTGTTTGGATTTCTTTGGAGTTTTGAATTCTGATAAAGATAAAAATTGCATGTGGTTAACTCCCCTCAAATATTTAATGTTTAGTTTTTTAATTAAATTCTAATTAAATTAAAATTTCTTATTCTTGTAAATTTTCTATTTAATATAATTCCTATTTTAATATAGTTCAAGATTTTTTTTTCGTTTCTTCTTATAATATCTTAGAGATTTTTCTATTAAAGAATAAATCTTATTTAAAATTCCTTGCTTAAAACTAAGTAAGACTTAACACTTTTATCTTCCATTAAATAAGACTCTAAGGGCCGGTTCCACCAAACTCGGTTAAATCAGTGGTTAACTGACGGCGGGTTAAAGTTAACGCCATAGTTAAGCTTGGGTTATCCTGTTGTGCGTTCCACCACATTTTTCGTGGGCGCGGTTAGCTAACCAGATAGTCGTTTCGAAGTAACTCCTATTTTACTTTAAATCATTCGTGTGATTGGCTACCCGTCGGTCGAATGGAAAGCAAAGCAATATGTCCGTGCGCGCCAAATCCAGGTAAGGTTGGGCCACGCTCGTGTCTACACTAACCTAAAAAAAGTGAATGTTGGTGTATGTTTTGTTCGTGATATATTAATATATCACATATAAATTCAAAAACATCTTTTTCGACTTCGTCATCAGACGATCTCAGAACTTCTTCCAAAAACTCCATATTTCACAACGACAATGCCGTTTTTAGGTTAGAGGACGATTAAGTCGCCTTAACCGATCAATTTTGACCGGTTAGATTTAACTGTGGTTAACGCGAGTTAACCGGCCGCTAAAACGTGGTGGAACGTGTAACTAGGTTTAACGGAGGATTAACTTTTTAATCGAGGTTGGTGGAACCGGCCCTAATACTTTCAGTAGAAATAGACTTGTAGAAATAAAACCACTCGATTTTCATTGAAAGTATCAGTCTCATATTTAATTGAAAATAAAAGTTCTAGATCTTACTTATTTTTAAACAATGAAACTTGAATAAGATTTATTCTTTAATAGAAAAATCTACAAGATATTATAAGGACAAACGTCGGGTCTTTCAAATAACATATTGAACTATATTAAAATAGAAATTATATTAAATACAAAATTGAGAAGAATAAAAATAAAAATTGAAATCTGCAGAACAATTTAGCGATATATTAGTGACATAATATTGAGGAAATTTAAACCGTTGTTGTGTGTACTGAAATTTCAGTACCAATAACTGAACTTTTTTCGGAATCGATAGATATACAGCAAAGATATATAATATATTTGCATACAGTTTGGTTATTCGCGCTAAAAAATTTTTTTTAAAATTTCTTGGTTGCAGAGTTTTTAAATTTTCTAAAGTTAAAACTTTTATACATACCCAGAGGTAAAAAAAGTATCTATTTTTTTCGGGTTTTAAACAGTTATTTTCTAAGAGATAATTCCTATTTAATTCACCCTCGTTTTCCAGTGACCAAAATGCACTAGAAAAAAAATCGCCAATACCCAGGAATCAAAATTGGATATACAGTGAATTTTTTAATTTTTAATTTTGGTATTTAATGAGATAAGATAAATAAGAACTTGTGATTTGAAAATGCTTGTATACTAAATTAAAAAAAAATAAATACAGCAGGAACATCGACAAGATCCAGGAGTCGAAATTAGAATTACAGCGAATTTTCAAAATTCGGGATTTGGTATGTAATGCCAAATTGTATGCAATTGTCAATTTTTTCTCTAGTGTATTTTCATACTTAAAAATTCCACGCATGCTTGTAAAAATTATAAAACCTCAAGTGAAAAAAATAATTCTATGAAATAGAAAATTTCAAATTCTGAAAATGTGCTGTACTTCTATGGACGACATGAAAATCCCCAAAAATAAAATTCTTGACACTGTAAAATTCCCGTATGATAAAATTAGAAAAACGATAAAATTGCTGAAGAGTTTATAATATTGCCGAATTTAAAAATTCCCGACATAAAATTGCCTAATTATAAAATATCCGAACTAGAATATTCCTTAATTATAAAATTGTAGAATTTTAATAATTAAAAAAAATTGTTTCTTAATAAATATTATTTATTTATTAAAAATACGATAATAAAATATTTTTCTATCAAAGAAATTTTTGTTTAATATTTAAATTTGTATTGAATTATTGTTTGAAGTTAAAATAAAAATCGTATAAACAAATTAATGTAAAAACACGTGCGCCTCAAACAGAAAATTAATTTCGCCCTAAAATTTCTTCGAACCTAGTAACATTTTCCAAACAAACGTATAAATATTTGATTATTTTAATTAAAAAAAATATTTATCAAAAAAAACTTTTTTTCAGCCCTGACTTATCTCGACATTTCTTCTTAGTTTTTCTTTTTAAATTAAAAATTCGATTTTCGAGAACGCTTTTTGTAATTTTTTGGAACGACTATGTACAAAAAACCTGTCTCAAGCTTCAGATTTGCACAAATTCTATACATTCTTGAATGCACTCAAATTTCGGTTCAGTCTAGTAATGAAAATTAAACTTCAAATTACAAAAAATTATAATTTAAAAAATCTTATCTATCATTTATGGAAACATGAACGTATTAGAAATTATAATAATATTAAAAAAAAATATAAACATAATTATCTTTTTGAGGGTATTACTCTCAAAATTCAGTTTATTTATTAACATCATATCAGTGCTTCTGTCATTATTAATTTTTCATTATTTATTCCAAATATGTATTTTCGGTGTGCTGAGACACTGCACTAATAATTATTATATTCGGAAGTGCGGTGTTTCTGTAGCGATACATGTCAAACTTTTCTAACCTTAAAAAATCTTTCTACTGCTTTACCGTCATATTTTACGAAAAACGAGAAATCCAGCGCTCGACTTCGTAGTACGGTGAGGGCAGCACCTCGATATGGCAGAAAATGTGATGTCCTATATATATAGTTCCCCCACTCTGACACCCCGTGCCGCATCTAGGCTGATAATATCTTTGGTCCAGAGACAGCGTGGCAACCTAGCCGGATGCCGCCATTTTGCGAACGGATGCCACCATTTTACGTTCAGGTATTCTATAGTGTAGTATATCTATATATACCAAAATATCTATGAGAAAACTGAGCCAATCAGAAAGAATGACACTAGGTTGCCACACTGTCTCTAGCCCCTCTGTAGGAAGAAATAAAAATCCGAGGACAGGCGACGCGCTTGTGGGCTGTTTACCACCATCTCCGCCACAGGCGTGCGGTCTCCTTGTAGTACTTCGTGATTTTTAAATATAATAACTGAATAAATGATTGCTTTGAAAACGTATATAACATTTTTCAAAATGAAGCAAAATAATAGAGGAAACTTTCTTGCAAAAAGATTTCGTGAAAAATTTGTCTTTTCATTACAGCTAAACCCATTCTAGTTTCGTTGTTGGTTATGAACATAATCTTACAAATTACCGGTCGAATGTCAGCAAGCGGATTGATGATGAATATTTTAATTAAAACAGGATCATTCTATCGAGAGACATTCTGTGATAATTATTTAATAATCCCATTAGTAAATCTACTTCTAATCAAAATGGATTTGAACGAGGTTCGAATATCTCATGTCATTTCGCATGTCCGGGAGGTCCTGCCTCTAGTGGACAGTAAGGGAATTAATTAACTATCACAGATTGTTACACTTCCCCCCTTAAGAAAAAGTCGCGCCATAGCGCGGCTTTTACTAAACTATCTTTATGATTGCGTAAAGTATTTCTTGTGATAAAAATAACAAAATTTTGTATTACCATTGCTACAACGAACCTAAGTTAAGTTTGAAATTCGCGGGATCTGTCCACGCATTGGACAATTTCGTATGTGAACGTTCCGGCCAGCCAATGAACGGCGAGTGCTCCGGCACGCGATTTGTGGATATTGTAAGTGAAAAGGTGGACGCCAATTGTATGCAGGTAGGGAATTTTTAAGTTCCTCTTTAACCAATACAACCCTACAAAAAACGTCGGATCGGATTGAAAAGTATTGTTTCGCGTTCACGAGATGTTCTCGTGAAATCTGCTTTTCAACAACCTCGGATTGGAGGATAGTCCAAAGCTTTCAAATGCGATACTTCGCATATAGCGTCTAAATTTTGAATGCGACTAAATGAGCTGATTAAAATATATTTAAATGTTGGATAATTAATTTAGTTAATTCAGTAATGTAATAAAAAAATAAATACTTAAATATACCTATTATTTAATAAGTAAAGTTTGAAGAAATTCGAAACATATTTTTTTTCTAGAATTATTGTGCAATTGGTAAATAATAAGTACTATAAAGAATGAAAGTGTGCGAAGGAAATAAAATAATATCTGAATAACGTAAGAGAAAAGTTAAGTAGCTTCTTGTGGGAGAAGTAAATAATGGTATCAATTATCAACAAAAAGAACAGCAGTTTTAGAAATAATGAATCAATTTGTATTAATCATATGAAGGCATATAAATAAAGGCGGAGTGAAAATGGTGCAAATAATGAAATAGTTTGAGCTGAGGGAAACAAAATTTGTGGTTTGATATCCGAAAAAAGTTTAAAAAAATGTTGAAATCGTTTAATATCTCCTGTTTTCTTTTTTGATTTGATAATTCAAAGGACATCGGGTTTGATATATTTAACTTTTTCCAAAATGTGTGCATATGACTCATTGAAAAAAAAACAGCTTTGGCATATTTAAAAAAATATTTGAATTGAGCAAGAGATTTATTTTTATTTTTATTACTTTCAGTAAGAAAAACAGAAAGGTAAATGTCCAAGTAATCGTGGCCTTAATCCCAGTAGTAATCGTGGCCTTAATCCCAGTAGTAATCGTGATGCCAATTTTCCTACTTTTTATTTAATTTCAGTGAATGTAACTCCTATTTGCTACTATAAAATGCTAAAGATAAACGGGGGTTTTCATTATATGATACTTTTAACATATTTTTTAACAATATATTCAAGTTATAAACTAGTTTCACGATTATTAGGACCGTCACGATTACTGGGATATTTACCTTGCTTATAAAAATCTTTCACAATTTTTTAAACAATGGGAAAGCAAGTTTGAGCGCGCCTAGGGCGCGCGACTGTTGGATCTCGCGCTTCGCGCTCGATTTTGTATTCACCTCGCGCTACGCGCTCGGGCGTATTTACATCGCGCTTTACGCTCGGCTCCTCTAGATTTTTGAACTTCGTGTTCGACTTCGATGAAAAGAAAAAGTTTGTTTGCAAATCTCATGAAATTATCAAAAACTCTACATATTAAGTGATTGTTAAATTTGTTTTTATTTTAGACTGAAAAGGAACTTTATTTACTCAAGGTTCTATCGACCTTAAGGAACACATTCTCATCCAAACACTCGCGCTTCGCGCTCGATATTTGATTTGAAAATAATTTGAACCTTGCGTTCCACGCTCGGTTCTGTGTACCGTATGATAGAAACAAAAAAGTTTGAGCCCACTTACGGCGCGCGATTTGGTGTGATGATTTGGTGATCTGAAATACACTGATCGCGCACTTTGTGCTTCGTGTTATATGTTCTTTATATACAAATTACTAAATTTGTATTTGATTTCAAGTGAAAAGTAATGATATAATTTCGGCGACAAATTTTATTAGTTAACATTTTATTTTAGCTTGTGCCGTTTTTCAAAAAAGTTAATTTTTTTCATTTTGAATATATTCTTACAACAAAAATTGATTACCGGTTTGTAAATCTTTTTTGAATGCACAATTTTTGTTCATTTATCTGTTTCCGTACCTTGCATTGTTTTTTCAAAAATTTGATTTTTTTTATTGTCAATGTTATTTTCACGAATAAAACAAAAACTACGCATCCTATCGAAACATGATTTACAACAAATTTGTACTTCTTCTTTGGGTGAACAAATTTTGTTTATGTCATTTTTTTCGTAGCTCGTGTTATTCGTCTAAAAATTTGATTTTTCTATTTTCAATGCTGTTTTCTACGAATAAAAAAAAATACGCGTCATATCAAAAATTGTAGAATAACATATTTGTAGATCTTTTTTAGGTGCACAATTTTGGTGGGATGATCTTTTCTCGTATCTTGCATAGTTTGACAGCAAAATGGAATTTGTGATGAAAATTCGAAAAGTTGTTATGAAAATATTATAGGGTGTTCAAAAATCAACGTTTTTCTCCTCTTGACTTTTTTCCATATCGTGCGTTTATCGGCTTAAAATGTTCATTTTCGTTTGTTTTTTGGAATTTTGAAAATGGTATAACTCCAGTAATTTTTTTTTTATCACGAAAAGTCATTAGGATATTTTGTTCTTCATTTTGCGTACTACTAATAACCGTACAAAGAATTTTCAAATCTTCAAAAAAAGTGGTCCCAAAAATTTTCAAAGTGTGCTCACTTTTGGAATTTTCATCCAAAATAGCTGGTTAGCGAACTCGTTCTTGATTTCTAGGCCATAAAAAAGTGTGCCGAAGCTTAATCAAATCTGATCATTTTTTCGAAAGTTATCCTGGCTACAGACAGACAGACTACAGACAGACAGACACCTTGGTAAAAATGGTTTTTTTCTGTCTCAGGAGGTCTCAAAACGTGGAGATTTGATGAAAACCGACTATGTCAAATTTTACATAAAACCAATACCTTCTCATTAGAATGAGAATGTAACAAAACAGAAGATATTAATCGACTTCAAAAATTTGGTTTTCTGCACTTTTTTGGGTGCCAAATCATATTTAATTAGTTTTAACAGTTTCACCCCGCCCTAACGTAAATGGGTACAATTACATATAGCTTATTGCAGTTAAATAGTATTCGGTATATTACAAACGTAATCTTTTTCTGTTAAATCTAACTTGACCATTTTTGATCGAACCTCGGAAATAATAACTGGAGCACAATCGGCTTTTGATGTTATTTCCCATTTGTGAGAAATTGCGTGGGAACGAATTTAATAAAAAAAATCCTTTCAACTCTCATGATAATGTAAATTGTTCATCATAAAAAAATGTACTTAGAACAACTGCGCCATAATGTTTTTGCCCGTAGAAAGTTCTTTTGATTTCAAAATTCGAAAAACCAAATAGAAAACATCAATATTATTGCAAATCAAGCAAAAATAATTTTGATTTAAATATTATTGAAAGAGTATACCTATATCATAGCCAGTTTCATGAAATCCAGCCGTTTCATGAAAGGACTAACGTTCTATCGAGCACATTTAGCGTAATAAAGTTCAATAAATACCATTTTTAAGAATCATTACTTAACCCTAGGTTTTGATTGTTTTAAAAATATTAATTTTGTTTAACATAATTATTGCCAAAAACTGCGACAAAATTTGACAAAACAAAAATGTTGTCTTTTTTAAAATAAATTTTTATTTATACGCAAGAATGTTCTAGTTTTAATCCAAAAAATATTTTTAGTCACTAAATTCTGTTTGCTAAAAATAAATTGTCTTTCACGTTTTAAACATGAATCAATAAAAATTTTACGTTTCAAGAGCTACGAAAATAAGACTACTTACTTATAAGAAGTATCGTATTTAAAGGGTTGCAGTACAGAACTAGATAACCAACAGATTTATTGAAAATGTGTTTATTGAATAAAGAATTATTGAAAAAATCAAATAAACATTGTGGTAAAAGGATTGTTCAAAATATAATTTTTTGATATAATAATTCCAAACAAAATGTATATAAAATATATATTAATCATTTTATTTTGGATCAAACCTTTTTTATTCTCATTTTGCATCCACATATCTCGGGAGAAAGTTTGTATTTTTGCAAAAAATGAAGAATTTGTTTTTCAATCGCTATCCAAAGCCGATTGTGAAAACTCATAAAATTTTAATCTCAACAATCTCAGTCGATTTTCTCGCAATTGGCTAACTTATTTACATCAAACTTTGAATTGAATTTTTATCGCAATCCGCAATCAAGCCTGGTTGTCAACTTCCACATCCATTTCATCGAACCTGGATGAATTTCTTTGATAAAACTTTTTTGGTCTGAATCCAACAACACTTCGGCTTGGGAGTACAAATTTAATACAAATTTTACTACGTATGAAAATAAAAAGTATCCCAGTACATATCTATGCGTGACAAAAAAAGCAGTGATGAAGACAGTGGAGAGACTCGTTCCCATTTCTTACAAAAAAACCTTCTATAATTTAAAAAACTGAAAATGTCAAAATTGTTTTCTTAACTGAATTGAACGGAGCGAAAATTTGGTTTGACAGAACTCTGTGTGAATATATGAGATATTGCCGGACAACAGCTTTGGATATTAGATTTTTAAGATCTGAGATATTCAAATGCAATATCTGGATAGTGAAGTTGTAGAGGGCGCCTGTATCGACAAATGACGTAAGGGGCAATGGCGTCTTCTGAGTTAGCCTAAGGCTTGGTTAGTTTGAATTTGACGCTGGCGTCTTTAGTCGTCGTTAACGCGCTTTTCCAGTTTAAAAGAGTTAAGTGAGAAAACCTCCAATATTTTAACGAGCCTAACTAACTTTTCACCGACTATTATCTCGTGGCTGACTTTGTAACCGTTTTTAACACTAAATATGCAAACGATTTTACGATTATTGTCGACGAACTGGGCGATGATGAGCAGTACCCAGTTTTCGGAAAAATAAGGGAAATTTTAATTTCTTGCGAAAACAACTCTGTTTTATTTTGCTGTACTGCTTATAAAACTGTGGTATTCTATGAACATTTTTTTGCTTACCATGTTATTAAAACTTCAAAAACGATTTATGTGAAACGGGCCTACCAGTTAAATTATCACCCAGTATTAATGTACGAACATCGGATCGGAAAAACGTAGGTCGTAACCGGAAGTGAGGCATAATATGTTATACCATAGTATTATAATTAGTATTATTTATGTATTAAAGTTAAAGTTTCGTATTTGAGAAGGCAGTAACAAAAAATTTGTAATAAAATTGTCTTCCATAGCAATATTACGATGTGTTCTATTTTTTATATACATTTTTTCCAGTTCAAGATCTGGAATTGATAAATATCTAGGATATTCAGGTCCAATATCTTAGATATTAACAGCTGGCATCTCCTTTTCAGATTAATATCCAGGAAATTCAAGTCCAATATCTTAGATATTAACAGCTAACATCTCCTTTTTGGACTAATATCTAGGATATTCAGGTCCAATATCTTAGATATTAACAGCTGATGTCACATTTTCAGATAAATATCTAGAATATTCAAGTTCAATATCTCAGATATTAGCAGCTGATATCTACTTTTCAATATCCAAAGATACTCCGTTCGAATATCCGAGATAGCTGTCACATAGTTCACTATCAAATATATTCAGCCGCATTATCCAGATAATACATGCGAATATCTAGTTTTCTCCGTGTACGTAGTGAACTACGTTTTTATAAGAAAGTGTCTACACGTACCGAAAAAATGCGGTTATTTCTACAGAAATTTCGGTACAAATAGCCCCTTTTCCAGCTCCTCTTATTCGTACCGAAAAAATGCGGCTATTCGTACCGAAATTTCGGTACACGTAGCCACGGCCTTTTTATATGGTATAATATGAATAAACCTTTAATTGTGAAACTACAGTAATTGCGATTTTTTAAATTATATATCGAATTTTATTATGCTACTTGCTCGATAGAAATACAGTACTTTTTAAGCGATGAATGTGGGCTTAAGTTGCTTGAACTATTTTATTCTTATATTAATTTTTTATTTATTGAAAATATATATTTAACTGTTCCATTAAGTTTGAAAAAATTGATAACTTGAAAACTGTAAAAAAGTCATTATTCATATAATTCCTTAAGTCTATAAAAATAATCTTCAATGTAGGAAATCGGATAATTGCTATTATTTTTCGCACGAAACTTCTCAGCCCGCTCCGTTAGCTCAGATGGTTAGGTGTTAGGACTTAGGTAGAGATAAAATCGGTCGTGTGCGGTTAGGGCTCGTGTCTTCGCACTTGCGGATAATTTCAGACGGTGTTACGTGCGTTTGCTTTAAGATTTAAATTATGTAATTACTATATATGTAAAATATTGTATATATAAAATATAATTCAAGAATCAATTAAATAATTAAACAGTGAAAAATTACCTTTTTTTGCTTTTGAAGCAATATCTTTGATAGTCGCATTTGCCTCGGATAAACTTAAAGCGAACCAATATTTTTTAATGAGAGGTATAAAAATTCTCGAGCGCTGCTTCGAGTTAAGCGTGGATGAATTAAATGCGATCTAATACTTTTTAATGCGAAGCATGCACGTTTAAGTGTCGCATTCAGCGAGGTAAAGTTTAATGCGAATCAATACTTTTCAAACCTTTTCTCCGCATCAGAAAGCAGAATTGAAACGCATTCAAAATGCTAATACTTTTTAATACTTTTCAATGCGAAGTTTTTTGCAGGGCAACCAATGTTCACCTTAATTTTCCTTTATTTAAATGTTTCCATAAAAGTATTTTAATATTTTTTAATTAATTAAATAATAATATTGATATCAATAATAAATATCATAAAAGGAATCAACATATCTGCAAAGAAATATTTAGAAAATTAGTTCAACACACGTAATATTTTATTGAAAATCTTATTTTATATTGAGTACATATAAAAAGAGTAAATTTCGCAAGGGTTATTTTCCTTATTTCGCCCTTTCTAAAAAAAGTGAGGCAAACGTTCACTGTCATATTTCAATCATCTCAAACTGCCAAAGAAATTAAATATAAAATTGTAAAATTTTGATCATTTTTCCTTTAAATTGTGTATTTCATACACGATTTTATAACCGCGTATAGTTTTTCAATTTAATTATACCGCGTAACTCAAGTGTAATCTGAAAAGTGGACAGAAAGTAGAAGAGCCCGAAACTCATTTTCAAAGATAAGTTTTTCTTTTATACCAATTTGTATTAATTTTTGCCGAAGTAAAATTTCTTCAAAAATTTTTAGAGATAAAATTTAGACCATCAGGCCTCATTTAATGATGGAGAGGGGAAGGGGGGGGGGGTAAACTTTAAAAATACTGTAATGCTTTTTGAGAGCTTCGAGGGATTAATTGAGAGAATTTTCGTCTGGTTTCAATAGTTTCAACGGAACTTAAAAAAAAAATTGTTTTTCTAAAAATTTCTGACTTTTTAGGGCTTTTTGAGAGATTCCATGGATTCATTTCGATGATTTTCACTGAATTTTTATAATAATGTTTAAACGCTTTTCAAAGAATTTCATAAATCAACTACACAGTATTTCAGAGATTTTTTACATTAGTGATTAAAAAAAAAAAATAAATAAAATAAAAATAGAATAAAATAAAATTGAATATATATCTATATATAACTCTTTTTCAATTGAAAAAAAAAGACTTATCGGTTCCTCGCTAAGAGGTAGGCCGGGATTCAGCAGATGGTCACATATTAACTCCTATCTAATACAACGCTGTTGAAGGCTAGTAACCTTCTCAGTTCAAATCACCAACCAATTGAGACTCTCGGTTTCCTTTCTCTGTCCTCACCCCCCCCCCCATCCCAGTAACAGAAGTTTTGGTGGGACTGACGTTACAACTAGACTCTCCACCGTACGACGAATAATCACTCAACTTGGACATGATTTCGGCTCACAAAACAAATTTCGCGCATAACGGTGATAGTTGGGTGTACAATCTAAACATGAATAATACAAACAATAAAGTAGCCTCGGAATGGACTGAAACTTTGATTGACGAAATGCATACACACGGTAAGCGTAAAGGTCGAGTTTCAGGCGATGAATGGAGACTGGGTGTTTGGAATGCTAGAGGAGTGAATGATCTTAAAGTAAGAGAACTACGAGAAACTATGCATGCAAGGAAACTAGATATTTTATGTGTACCTGAGACGAAGAAAAAGGGTTGCGGAAGTAGAAACATAGGAAATGGGGTGTTCAAAGGCGGTTTTGAAATACGGTCAGGAGTAGACAGTGAATCACATGGTAGCCAGGGGGTGGGTTTAATTATGAATGAAAAAGCAAGACAACATCTCAAAGATCATGGTTTTATATCTCCCAGATTGTTGTGGGCTAGAATGAAGGTAGGAATCAGAAGATTATTCATCATAGCGTGCTATGCCCCAGTTGAGGTGAAAGAATAATTCTGCTAGGAGATATGAACGGATGGGTCGGTGTCCAACGTCAGGATACAGATACAGACAGGGTGCTAGGTAAATTTGGGGATCCAACAAGAAAAAATTATGACGGGGAAAAATTAGTTAGCTTATGCTTAGAAAAGGGCCTATTTATTACAAATACTTGGTTTAGACGTAAAATGATCCACATGTACACCTGGCGCAAAGGAAATAGCCACAGTATAATTGACTTTGTTATTGCGGATGAAAGACTAAGAGAACAAGTTAAAGATACAAGAGTCATGAGGGGTTCCGAATGCAATATTGATCATTACCTCTTAGTCTCCAAAATAAAGTTAGGGCGGGGATGGAGAAGAAAGAGAACAAAAAAAAACAAAACAAACGCGAATAAAGATTGAAAATTTACAGAAACCGGAAGTGTGAATAGACTTTCAAAATAGGTTAAACGAACGTATAGATGAGACAATTTGGAAGGGATTATTGAATAATAAAGCTATAGAGGGCATGTGGACTTTGCTACGGGATATCATCGTTAAAACTGCGACCGAAGTATGTGGTACGGCGGTTGTAGGAAGAAAATCTGGTGATGCATGGTGGAATGATGAAATTGAGGCAGCGTACAAAACAACGTTGCACATTACAGGTCTTGGCGATGAGAAGAGAAATAGACTTGAAAATGATTACAGACACAAAAAGAGGAAAGTTATACGACTAGTCAAAGAGAGTAAAGAGAAAATCTGAACAGAAGAAGAGAGGAGAATATAAAACAGCTTTGAAGGAATTATGAAACTATTATATAAACAGTTGAAGGTAAGTAAAAGTACAGAGTTTTCCAGCATGAGAAACAGCAAAGGATGAAATGCTATATGATATAGACGGGATAGTAGACGCTTCAAAAGACACTTTTAAAGAACTATTAGGAGGTGAAAATATAGGACAACAAAACTGCGACATAGAACATAATGCATTAGAAAACCCAATTGAAAAAGTCTGTGTCACTGAGGTCAGAGACATAATAAAGAACTTGAAAAACGGTAAGGCTGCTGGTGTAGATGGTATTAGCGCTGAAATGCTTAAATACGGTGGCGAGTACATACCTCACAGGTTGTGCGAATTGATAAATTTATGTATCGAGACGGGAGTAGTCCCAGACGATTGGAGAAAAGCGATTATCGTACCAATATACAAAAGAAAGGGAGAAAGAGCAACTGCAGCAATTACAGAGGTATCAGTCTACTAAGTACCGTAAGTAAAATATACTCAAAAATACTTATTCGTAGGGTAATGGAAATCACAGATTTGACAAGGTAAATAGAAGTAAACTTTGGGAAGTCCTTAAAGAGTACGGAGTAAATGGAGCGCTCCTGAAAGCAATAAAAACAATATATACAGGTAGTAAAGCGAGTGTAAGGGTAAATGGGAAACTGAGTGACTGGTTCGATATTATGCAAGGCGTGAAACAAGGATGCGTTATGTCCTCGTGGCTATTTATCACATTCAGTCCTGCTCCTTTAAGGACTGATTCGAGACTAATTTTGTTTTCTTTAAAGGGACAAAGGAGGACCACATGTTAAAATTTCGTTTTAAATTTCGTCGCATTTCTTATTTGACGGTTGGAAACCTCGAGTGTTTGAAGAGTATTCTGATATTCTCTCGATAATGTAAAAAATCTCTAAAATACTGTGTAGTTCTTGATTTATGAAATTCGTTGAAAAGCGTTTAAACATTATTATAAAAATTCAGTAAAAATCATCAAAATGAACCCCTGGAATATCTCAAAAAGCCTTAAAATTTCAGAAATTTTTAGAAAAACAATTTTTTTTGAATTTCCGTTGAAACTATTGAAACCAGACGAAAATTCTCTCAATTAATACCTCAAAGCTCTCAAAAAGCATTACAGTATTTTTAAAGTTCCCCCCCCCCCCTTCCCCTCTCCATCATTAAATGAGGCCTGAAGGTCTAAATTTTATCTCTAAAAATTTTTGAAGAAATTTTACTTCAGCAAAAATTAATACAAATTGGTATAAAAGAAAAACTTAACTTTGAAAATGAGTTTCGGGCTCATCTATTTTCTGTCCTCTTTTCAGATTATACTTGAGTTACGCGGTATAATTAAATTGAAAAACTATACGCGGTTATAAAATCTTGTATGAAATACACAATTTAAAGGAAAAATGATTAAAATTTTAGAATTTTATATTTAATTTCTTTGGTAGTTTGAGGAGATACGTCCTGTTCCTTTAACGACTGATTCGAGACTACCTACTTTATACCTATATACCTTTTTAACTTATACCTATCTACTCTATACCCATATATCCATATACACACTACTATTTTCCAACCGAGCAAGTCACGCCGACCCCGAAAGGGAAATGGCTTAATGGTATAATACTCAACGTATCAGTGCTACGAAGCCTGATATTGTCCTCCAAGATCTGAAGAACAAGATCATTTACGTGATTGAATTCTCGGCACCAGCCGATGGTAATATCACGGCAAAGGAGGAAGAAAAACGGGCGAAATATCAAGCACTTCTTTTCGAGCTGAGCAGGCTCTACGAAGGCTTCAAAGTCCATCTTGTAATTCTCATAATCGGTATGAAAGCTTCATTTATTAGCCAACTCAACAAGATTCCGGCTTGCCAGCGTCAGGCTCATTCCATCGCGAACCGGATGCAAAAGGCTGTTCTTCTGGGATCACTTCATCTGGTCCGTCGACACTGTTCCTCATAACATTCTACAAAGATTGGTAGCTCTAAAAAAGTATCCAGAGGTGAAACCTTCCTCTCCAACTGTCCCGTCTGCCGCGTAAGATCATCCGCGGCTAGAGACCTGACTCCAAGGAACAGTGTTGCCCGATGTTATCTCGCGTAAATGTCCCGCTCTTGCTTACCTTCTAGGACAGAAGGAGCAGAAGCGGATGAGGTACACGTTCCAGGTGCGTCGGGATTGGTTGCTTTAAGGAACCATGATCGTAGCTTCCGGAGCCTACAACTTCTCACAAACAACAATAACAACCCCGCCGAAGGTGTTCTCGCGTTGTCGTCGCTGTAGGGCTTGAGCTTTCCTCTCATGAATTTGACGGCTATGTTAGCCGTAGCATTGCTACTGACAGGGGTTCCCATGCCAGACAGGCAGAGAACGAAGAGGAAAGTGACTAAGAGGAACACCAAAACCCATAAATAATAATGGAGAGTATTTAAAAATTTTCGAAACGCTTGTCGCTACCCGAGGATCGTCGGGGCGCCCCTGGAGTCACCGCTGGGGGCCACAGCATGCGGGACGGTGGTGATGGTGAGCTGCGAGATGGTCAGGCAGATCTCACTAATTAAACAGCTGGCCAGCAAGAACATCTGCGACATAGGGTAAGCAGTGAAACATCAACTGTGTCTGCTGAGGATGCTTTGGCTAGCGTTAGCTATTTGCAGCCAACCACTTCAACAGAAATACCGTGGGAGAGCATCAAGTGGGATACAACAATGAATGAGGAATTGATGCGTCTCTATTTTGAAAGTGCGAAGTTTGAAACCTCAAGCAAAAAAGGACAAAATTTTAGAACGAAATTTGCCGCAAAGTATCCTCAAAAAGAGAAAGTCGCACTAAGAGATCTTATCGCTAAGGTGAAGGACATCAGGACTAATCTACTCATCTCAGAAGATCGAGCAATGGAGATTAAACAGCAGGTTGATTTGGAGTGGAAAAACAACGGCAATGAACAGCAGTTAGAGGAAGCCGCGTCACACGAACAAGCAGTGGCAATTGATGTTCTCCCTCAACCTGGTGATGATCCAGCACCACCACATCCTCCGGAGGTAGATGGCCTAATACAACCAATGCCAGAAGCAGAGGTTCAACAACCAAGGAAGCGATTAAAATGGACATACCATATGAACAGAAATGTGATGCGCTCTTATTTTTTGGCAAAGAAAAGTGGACAAAGTGTAAGGAAAGAACCTCATCGTCTCTTCTTACTTAAGTACTCAGGACTAGCCCGAAGAATAAATGAGCAGAATCTAGCAGATCAAAAACGCTCAATATCTGTAAAGATATTGCTTTCGGCTGTTGAAATAGCTGCCATCGAAATGGAAGTGGAATAGCAGCTTCCTTTTGATGAACCTCCATTGGAAGATATGGACAACGAGCATTTGATTGCAGCTGAAGGCATAGGTGCTAGGGATAATGAACATCAAGTACCGGATGGACTAGAACCACATCCGGACCAATATGAACATCACAAATGATCTGCATGCACTAATAGAACACCTGAACAGCAAGGTTTTACCTATGCATTTGAACGCAAAAGAAAATGCGTTAGAGGTGCAAACTCTTGTATATTGTGCAGCTATGGCAACCGTTAGAACGTTGGGCCGCAGAACTAGACCTATAAATGCAGTCTTTGCCACAAGACAGGAGCGAGATCCACCATGGAAGATCAGGTTGGATATGGATGTCAGCAAAGTAAGGTGCAAATTGGGTCGACTGACTGAATATAAAAAAGGAAATCGAACCAGAAAGCTGATACACCATGTTATTAAAATTATCCACCCTCGGTACATCGAGACATTGACACCAGCAATATTGGATGAGATTATAGACTCCCAGCGGCAGAGACTTGATGTTCTTACTGCTAGACGGCGTCGGTACAAGAAAAGTAGTGCAAGAAGGCAACAAAATCGAACCTTTCAGTCAGATGAAAGAAGGTTCTATCGTGAACTGAGTGTAAAGCAAAATAACCAACAAGACACCGAAGTCCCTCAATTGGAAGACATGACTAACTATTGGTCAGATGTTTGGGGAAAAACTAACAGAAGTAATTTGGACACTGCGTGGTTCCAACTGGAGAAAACAAGAGCAAGCAATAACCCTGAAATGGAGCTGACGAACATCACAGCTTTAGATGTTTCAGCGGTTTTGAAAAAAGCATGTAACTGGAAAGCTCCAGGTCCGGACATGGTGCACAATTTCTGGTACAAGTACCTGACTAGTGTGCATCCTGCGTTGGCACGGTGTTTTCAGAAGATCATCGAACATCCAGATCTGATGCCAGGCTTTATGCTGCAGGGTACTACTTATATGTTGCATAAAAAACCAGACGCTCAAAATCCATCTGAATTTCGTTCGATAGCCTGTCTTCCAACAATATATAAATTTCTTACAGCTATCATAGCAGATAAGGTATATTCTCACTGCGACGAGAATGACATCCTTACAGAAGAACAAAAAGGATGTTGTAAAAACTCCCGAGGCAGTAAAGATCTAGTCACCATAGACGCTGTTGCCATCACGCAAGCTCGTAAACATCAAAGGAACTTGCACATGGCATACATTGACTACAAGCAAGCGTTTCCTTTCGTACCACATGACTATTTGCTTTAAGTCTTAAAAGTATACAAAATTTGTCCACGCATGATTGACTTCCTAAGTCGTGCGATGATGCTTTGGGGTACAACAATCGAGTATTTTGATCATGAACAACCAAGGATAACTAGGTCAATACGGATTACGACGGGTATATTCCAAGGAGACTCCTTCAGTGCATTATGGTTCTGTTTAGCGTTGAACCCACTGAGCAAAACTCTAAATAGCATGTCTCATGGGTTCAGAGTACATGATAACGAGGATGGTCATCAATTGACCCATCTTCTATACATGGATGACCTGAAGCTGTACGCTAGTTCGGACAAGAGACTGCAGCAAGTGATCGATGTCACAAAGCAATTTTCCAACGATATCCATATGGAGTTTGGACTAGATAAATGCAGAACAGTGCATTTAATCAGAGGAAAATTAGGGACCGCAGAACAAGAGAACGATTTCGTGAATGACATCGAGGCAATGGCTGAGGACGAGTCATATAAATACCTGGGTATTCTCGAATCCAAGGGTATTCAGCATACGATAGTTAAGAAAAGCCTAACGACTGCCTTCACCACAAGACTCAGATTAGTTCTGAAGAGTTCTCTTAACTCGGCAAACAAGATCAGGGCAATGAACACCTATGCCATCCCTGTTCTCACGTACTCCTTTGGGCTCATCAAATGGTCGAACACCGACCTCGAACGATTAAACAGAATCATCCGCGTAGAAATGAAGAAACGCCGTATGCACCACAGTAATTCGGCGATTGAAAGGGTGGTTCTACCACGACATAGAGGGGGTAGGGGCATTGTAGATGTCAGGAAACTGTGTGAGTCACAAGTTATACAGTTGCGGGACTATTTTAACAGCAAGCGAGATGTTACGCTTTACAATACGATCTGTAAAGTGGATCTTGACTACACGCCCTTGAATTTGTCCTCAGAGGAGGCCTTGAATATCAAGGCAGAAACCATAGAGGAATTAGAAACGCAATGGAGACAGAAAGCCAGCCACTGCGAACACCCCAAAACGTTAGATCAATATGAAGTGGATAGTGAGGCATCCAATATTTGGCTGAGAAAGGGAGTCCTGTATCCAGAAACGGAAGGATTCGTCATTGCGATTCAGGATAGGGTTGTCAGCACCAGGAATTATCGCAAACACGTGTTACATCAAGACGTGGTTGACCGGTGCCGATTATGTGGAGATACCAACGAATCCATCGCTAACATTATTGATGGTTGTCGCATAATGGCTCAAAGAGAATATACGCACAGACATAATGATATGGCGGGCATTATACATCCACAACTTGCCCTAAACCTAGGACTCTTAACAGAATGGATGCCTTTCTATAGATACATTCCAATGCCCGTTTTAGAAAATGAAGATTACATCTTATATTGGGATGTGACCATCCAGACGGATTATTACATCCGAGCCAATCGACCTGACCTCGTGATGCGAGAAAAAAAGGTGGAAGAGTCTACATCATCGACATTGCTTGTCCACTTAACCGAAATTTGCAGGCAACCTATACAACCAAGATCTATAAGTATAGCGAGCTAAGGCATGAAGTAAAGGCAATATGGAGGAATGTAAAACATGCATCTATTCATCCTATTGTTATTTCGGCTACAGGCAATGTGCACGCAAGATGCAGTGAACATCTTGAACATTTAGAAGTCAGTAGGGTACTGGTGGCAGTTCAGAAGGCGGTTTCATTAAACACCTGTCGCATTGTAAGAAACTTCCTAGACCATCAGGAAGCAAGTGACTAAGAACCTATGGCGTGATACATGGTAGCTCTAAGAAAGCATCCAGAGGCGACTGTTGTCACCTCCAACACTCACGGCCGCAGTGTAAGGATAACAGCGGTAAAGACAAACTGCAAACTACACCATGCTCCTAATTTTGTACCTACAACATCATCGCAAATGATTTCAAACATCGTATTAAAATAACTTATAACATCCTCATCTCATCAGTCACTTGACTTAGTCCGTGGCTATGACGAAAAACCGGGTTCACCCGAGAAAAAGTTTGAAAAAAAAAAATAATAATAATAAGCTCTAAGAAAGCATCCAGAGATGACTGTTGTTGCCTACAACGCTCGCGGCCGCTGTATATGGATAACAGCGGTAAAATACGAACTCCAAACTACACTATGCTTCTAATTTTATGCCTACAACATCATCGCAGAAGATTTCGGACATCGTATTAAATTGACTTATAACATCTTTATCTCATCAGACACTTGACTTGGTTCGTGGCTATCATGAAAAACCGGGTTCACCCGAGAACAAGATTGAAAGAAAAAAAATATGTTTTTTTTTTTCAACTTTTAAAAGGACTCTAAGACAGGTCAAGTCACGTGAGTCCTGTGATGACCTCATATCTATCAAACAATTTCCTCCTTCAACCTCCCTCCAAAATACTGAGGCATTAAAGCAACAGTCTAATGAATCAAGAAAAATCTAGCTTTTATTATTTTTACTTAATTACTTTCTATTGTAATTAAAAGATTTAAAATAATTAATTTACTTTTTGATAGCCACGAGGCTCACCTAATGCATCTGGTTTGAAATACTGTGTGCTTAAAATATAGACCGTCTAACACTGCTTTATGGGGCGAGCGGGCCCGAACATTTCCGAAAAATTTTGTACCCATAAGGTTCTATCCCTTTAAATTCATCTTGTAATTGAAATAAGAAATTAATTATTAGAATCCAGATTAATATCTCATTATTTTCCTTTTTTAATTATATTGATGTCAAAATTTGCTTTCATGTAGATTATTAATCAGCTGTTCTATTTGAATCTTGAATCCTTATCTAATCGGAATGAAAACAAAGAGCACGTGGTACCCAAGAGAATTTTCCTCGCTGGTACTCGCTCTCTTTTTCTCACTAGCTCTTGATCGTTCTGTCTCTATATCTACATCGCTCGGTTCGCCGTTACGCGCTCTATTTCTTTCCCTAGCGCTTTATCATTCTACCAGTCTACCTCTTCTCGTATTTCTCTCTATGTTTCTTTCTCGGCTCCTTCCTTCTTCTCTCTTAATAGTCTAATACTCTATCTACATTCTATGCACTTGACTTTGACGGGTCTATTTTCCCATTTTAAATGACTTTCTCAATTTCTCTAAATTTGAAAGTCGTAAAATCTACTTCTTCTTAATAAATGTGTGCACCCTCTCTTGTATGATTTCCTATTTTTTAAGTATTATTTTAACTGAAAAGTTTTTTCTTTCTCAAATTAAAAATTACAAGTTTTTATATTTTTCGAGACTTTTCTTTATTGCTTTATTTTAAGCAATTTTCCAATCCTTTTTACATCTAATCGTAACCTAAATAGAATAAAATTATAATCATAGTTGATATTTTTCAAATCTTTCTATTTTAAATTTAATATACTATCTTTCCACTTCTTTTCAAATGTTCTAAATCTTCTTCTTGTAAATCATTAGATTATCCTTAGATTTCAAATTCCCTTAATTTATACCATTTATTTTAATTTTGAACGAGTGCACTCGTATCCTGTTTTAATTTTATACCAATTTTTATTTTTATTTCGGTTCATTCCGGCACTTTTCAAATAATTTCGAAATTATCTTGAAGCAAAATTTTCAAGAATTTCTATATAGGCCTTTAATTTGTATAGGAAGGGCTTCATTCATATATTATTACCCTTTCCCCCTTAAAATCTCTGCTCCGGAGAGATTAACGATTTTATTCTATTTACATTTTCCAAACCCTTTCTTTTATGAATATTTATTTATAATCATAGGTGTTCTCATTTTCCTTTTAAGCAAGTAAATTTTTATTAATACAAAAAAAGTTCAAAGATTTCTAAACGTGCCCTTATCCAATATTTCGACATTATAGTCGCCTACTAATCGGGTAATTTTGTATGGACCTGCATAATGGTCACCTAACTTATTAATTCTTTTCTCAAATATTAAATAAACATACTGTCCTTCCTTAAAATTCATCTCATTGGCCTTTCTATCATAATATTTCTTACATCTTCGTTTTGCAGCTTCAAGTCGAAAATGAACCATAGATTCTGTGGTAACCATCTTATTGAGGATATTGTCTACCAATTGGACCTAGGTAATGGGAATCTGTTCATCAGCAAATTCGGAAGGAAAAATTGCTTTTCGACCGAATACTACTTCGTGGGGAGTTACGCTGTTGGATTCGTGGGCCGACGTGTTAAAAGAGAACATGGCATGCGGCAACCACAAATCCCAGTCCGATTTCCCACAATAATGACGAAGTTATTCCACGAAGGTGTGGTGACTTCGTTCAAGAGCTCCAAGAGATTGTGGATGATCGGTTTGAATGGATTTAGGACATCCAACTCGGCATATAAAATGTTCAGTAAAAACAACTGCAATTGTGCTAGCATCTATATTTGCCAACGGAATAGCCCCTGAATATTTTGATAAACAGTCTTGCCAAGTTAACATATATTCGTTTTTTGAATCGGACTTGGGTAATGGACCAACCAAGTCCATTTGAAGCTTTTCAAAAACTCTGGAAGGTGTATCCGTAATACACATAGGTAATTTCGTTTTAACCCTGACTAACTTTTTCTTTTGACAAGAATCACAAGTTTTGACGTATTTCTGAACGGCTTCTTTTAACCCTTTCCAATAAAACTTTTTTTTAACGCGCTCATAAGTTTTTAACACTCCTTTATGACCACCTGTTACAGAATCGTGACTTTCTTTGAGAATTTGAGGCCTTTGATTTTCGGGTGGGATTGTAACCTCCCCCGTACAGATAGTAATTTGGTAATTATCCGTACCAAAATAAGTTTTTAAAATTAATTCTATTACTTCTCAGGGCACTCTATCAAAATCAATGATATTTTCAGTTACCCCAAAGTTATGAATAGGACATTGTTTTGAATGCTTCTGGGGAACCATTTTTGAGGAAATTAAAATATTTCCTTGAACGGATTTTTTTTTGCCTGGAAAAACCTATTTGAAATACTAAAAAGCAGTAAAATACTATTTTCAAGTTAATAAGACCATATAATTACGTTAATATAAAGGAGTTATATGTAAATTAGAATTACTAACGAGAAGTTAATCAATAAATAAAGAAAAGAAACGATTTTTTAAAATTTAAATCAATATATTTATGAATATTTCATCAAAAAATTCATATACATAATGTTCAAGTTTCAATATTAATTTCTTATGAAAACTATAGTAAGTATATTATACATAATATTTTAATGTTATTGTAGAATACATAATGTGTAATATACAATGTACAATAATATATAACAAATTTATTATAATTAAACGTGCCTACTGTTAAACTTATTCACGTCGCGTACAGCTTGTTATTGTCAACACTGAATTTATGGGTACAGCACGTAAAGACGATTTGAATACTTCAGATACTTTAAGAACTATCGGAAATTGCATTGACAATTTTGAAGCTTGGTAGAGAAGTGGGGGCAAGAAGGAGGACTGCAAAAAATTTAAAAATTGTTCTAATTTACCTATAATTTCATCAAATAAGGAAAAAACGATTAGTGTTTTAGTTCCGCCACCTGAATTACATTTATTAATTGGAGTAGTAAACACTTTGTTTGATAACATGCATACAAAATTTGAGAATCTTAGTCAAATGTGGGCAAAAAGTGTAACGTCAGTAGAGAAGTGCTGTATGGAAGTGCAGGATTTGCTGGGAATTCAAGTAAAACTTTGTTAAATAAAGTTGATGTATTTTGTGAAATTTGCTCATCCGTGAGTAATTTTGTTTGTATGAAATATGTGAAATGTTTTGAAGCATTTAAAAATGTTGTCGATTCCTGTTTTTCAATTGAGTTGAAAGCAGGATATCTTGAAATGATAATTATATTCAGAGAGAGTTATCTAGATTTACCCTGGCGGACCGAACGAACGGAGCGGATACGCTACAGCGTATCCTCACAGTATCCACATCGTATCCACTCCGTATCATGCAAGAAAAACTCATTAAAAAGGAAGATGAACATTTCACTTGTTGAAATTCGGATTCTACGTGAAATTTTTCGTTAAAAGGTCACGGAGTAATCGCAATAGTTTTTCTTGCAACATTAAAAAGTTTAAAAAAATATAATACTTATCGATACCGTGGGCTGAAGGCGACTTCAAACGCATCGTCGACGGATAACGCATAAGGTAGGCATAAGAGTAAATCCGAAAGTTCACGCAGTATTTTTTCAAATCGAAGATTTTTTTAAACAAAACAATAAAGGCTTAGTATTTTACTCGGAACAAGCCGTAGAATCTTCTCATGCAGACTTTAAAAAAATATGGAAAAAATATAAAGTGAAAAAGTCAAATTCTAACTACGCAGAACGTTTACTTAAAGCTGTACGTGAATATAACAGTTACCCTTCAAGAAATAATATATTGGACACGATTCATAACGATTAAGAGTGATCAAAAGTTGAATCGGTTTAAATTGTTGCTAATTGTGTCAATTGTTTCCAATCGGGTTGAATTGAGTAAATGCACTTGCCTGCAGTGCGCCCTCTGTAGTTTTCGTTTGTAACATACATGACGCGCACGTGCCTCTAGGTTGGAAATTAGATTTTTATCAATTCAACCAAAATTTCAAGTACAAAAAATAGAATGTTTGTTCAGGCGGTATACCGAATTAAGAGTCGAAATTATGTGGGTTAACGGTACGTAAAAATCATACCATCTAACGATGTGACAGTGATATAGTGTAGGACGTGTTTCTCAAATTGCGAAAGAAACCAAATATAAAATTCTACAATTTTGATGATTTTTCCTTTCAACTGTGTA
>CAKNYM010032554.1:0-12563 GCA_932195095.1 Andricus curvator
TCTCATGAGTTTCTGCTTTCATCCACTGCTTTCATCTATCATGGGAGCAGGGCCGAATTATTCATTAGGCAGAGTAGGCAACTGCCTAGGGGCCCGCATCGACTAGGGGCCCGTGCACGCTCTAAGAAAAAAAAACGTTTTATCGAATGAAAAGTTTTTCTGAAAATTTGTATGGAATTCCTCGACAACAATATCAGTATTTTTTTCGACGCATGTCAATTGGAGAAATACTCCATTCATACAGAACCATCTAGTAACAAGTAGTAGCTAATAATAGCGAATAATAATAATAGCGAATCGGATAAAAATTAGGGAAGTTATGAGTGATTTTTCTCATAAAACTCCCAAAAAATGAGATTTTGGGGGTATATGGAAAATTTCTCCTATACAATTTTTCTTAGTTTAACTAGATCTACAACTTGTGCTAGGTCTCCATAAAAGTTTCTCCAAATTTTTGTTTTTTGTAACACAGTGTTATGCGTGTAGGTGAATTATCATTGCACGTAAGTTAATTTGGAATGAAATTATCTATAAAATACATTATATAACAGAAGTTTGAATTTTTGTAAAGGACATTGAAGTAATACATGAAGAAAAAAGGGGTACTTTTTCTATGTTGGCATTGGTATTTTTCTAATATCAACATAGGATATTTTACTATGTAACATACGCATTATTCCTATGGCATATGGGGAAAATCCCAATGTTAACATAGGCATTATCCCTATGACAACATGAGGTTAAATCCTATGTTAACATAGGAATTATTCTCATGTACATAAATTCCAAAAACAATAATCGATGATTATCAGTGACGATTAATCATCAATAATCATGATTAATCATCATTAATTGCAATTAAAAAATTTTGTTTTCCATGGCAACTTAAAATTTTTCTTAATACACTTTGTTACAACCCGTCCTAGTTAATAATATTTTATCACTTTTCATTTACCCTTTTCTATCGTTAGGCTAGAGTTGTGGAGGCGTCCAAACTGACATCTTTTCGAATGACTCTCAAGATGTTTATATTTTTCCACTTAAAATTCCACTATTTGAATTTTAAGCTTTTTGTGGGATTTCGCGTATTCAATTCCCCTCATCCAAGGGGGTATAACCTTTCGGTCCCTACAGTGGAACCTCCTTCTTTTATATACTGTGAATCTTTACTTACATTTCTTATTTATAAGCACAAACTTGAAATTTTTATTATGGTGTGGGTTGGCCTGTCCGATAATAATGTTAAACACAATTTAATTTTTGTTTTACAAAATCAGAACCTTATTTATTCTACAACCCCCACATTAAATTTGTCCTAAATGGAGAACGACGTGTGCACATATAAGTTACTAATATTAGGAACGATACAGACTTACCGCTTTAGATGTACATTCTTCCACACTTAAACTACCGGAAGAGAGGAAGGCGGTCCAATAATACAATATTTGGAAAAGGGCTTTCCTCCCTTGCGGGCCAAAATATAATGTTCCTTTCGTTTCACTCAACTCGTGGTCCCTTACACTGAACCACTCTAGTCTTAGAAGGAGTGCACCCGTACACACACTCAGGAGTTACCTGTGCGGGTCGAACACTTACACTTCCACCTGTTTCGCTTTTTAATATTTGTTTTTACTGGAAAATGGATTCCAGTGGCCCCTTTTAACCAGAATTGAAGGTAGTACCCTTTTATACTCCTTCAATTCTTTTGGCCATTTTTCAATAAGGACAAATACAACCTATTTGATTGGGATTCCTTACCGTTTTAAGGTTCGGTAAGGTAACACAATCTTATTGGTTCTCTTTTATTCGTCACTTTCGCGATGCCGTTTAATATTGCCGGAAGCGGTCTTCGCTATGATTTGGGTACACTTTATTTAGAGACACAACGTTAGACTGATGGTGCCAAATACCTTTAACGTCCCTGCTACACTATTTGGTGTCGAAACGTGGGACGTTGTACTACCGTGTAGTATTCTAACGAGACGGGCGTCGCCGGGTCTCTTAACAAGAGATTTGTTGAGACTTCTTAACCGATTGAAGAAGCTCACCGAACTGCCATGATCATTTTCGATCGATGCTCCTCGTCGACGCGTTTTTTTAAATTTGGTTTAGTGGGGGATTTTGGTAGGATGCACATTCCTTTATTTGGTGTTGAAATGGTGGTTATGGGAATGTTTGGAACTAGGTTATTAGACTGCTGCTTTTGCAGCATTTTCGCAAGTATTGGAAATATGAGTATTGCACCACAAAATTTTATTGAGTATTTTTAGTTTGTAAGATTTGCTTAAAATATCTTTTTGAGCAATATGGAATTCTGCTGGTTAAGCTTTTTATTCATTTTGCAATTATACCTGTTGAAATGATTAGGTTGTACAATGTTTTCATTTGTATTTCATCTCAGGATATAATTGCAAGATCTCACTTTTCCTCTCAAATTTGAAAGTTATTATGTTCGACCCTTTTCCTAGTATCAGAATGTCCCATATTGTATAAGTAATTTTTTTGATGCATAAAATTCGGTACAATAGGTCAGGAGTTATGTTTTGTTTTAGTTTCAAGTGCGCTAAGGGTGGGACGGCAGGGTGTAGTTGGGTAGGATGGGGAGCGGAAAGATGGATATTATTTGCGCTTGTTACGGTTGATCAGAATCACCGTGCGCCAGCGTGTGTTTGCCGAGGAGCATCAATACTATGCTCCTTGCCTCTATGTACACGGTAGCTCCCGTCGTGTGTGTCGCACCTCACGTGTGACATGAACAAAAGGTGCTTGACCGCGAGTCACTCATACTATCTTACAATCCTGCGTTTACCGATTCCTATTCTAATTCATACCATTCTTATTACATGATATTTCTTTTCCTGATTGCTTCCGCATTTAACTTCAATAATTTATTTCTTCTCTTGTTTTCTCATTTAAATCAAAAAAAAAAAAAGAAAGTGTGTTGAGAGTGAAAGCATTCTCGAGAGTATTGTTAGGGATGATTATTTCTTTTGTTTTAAAATTAATTCTACTTCAATTTCTCAATTTTGCTGGGTACCATTTTACTACATATTTATAATCAGAATTTTCAACGTAAATAACGCTGAGTTTGCGGAATTTGTAATATTCGTGTTACATCCGCCTTGTCCCACTTATTCGACTTTCTTTTATATTGAAAACTTTTATCTTTATTGATAATCCTTTCTATTTTCCTTTTTATCGAATTGGGGGGGGGGGGGTAACAAACCACACCGGATTTTTCTTGATATCGTCCCCGATAGCGATGATGGCCAAGAAAATTTGAGAATTGATCATAGCCTGTAATTATTTATTATTTTTCTTTTCAATCGAAATTATCTGTTGCTTGGCGGAGGGGGAAATTAAAAATGGGTGTATTTAATCTTGAGGATTATTCCTATTTTATTTTATTAGGGGGTCATTTTGAATGTCAATCACCCTCATCCACTTTTATTTTCTTTCTTCGCCATATTGTTGGTGATTATTTATTTATCTTATTATTTCTCCTGCATGCGGAAGCGACCATTCCTAATTCCTATCTTCTCAGTATTTAACTATATTAGTTTCTACTCCAACTCTTGTCTACTATTATTAGCTTAGTCGTTTATTTTTTCTTTTATTTCGTTAGTTTAAACGGGTTGTAGGCTTTGAACAGGTAACTGAATAGTTGCCGACTTTTGTTTCAATGCCAGTGCAGTTGACTTTGCCATAATAGTGGACATGTTTTGGTTTGTGACCTGGTTCACATCTTTATTTCTAGGCGAAGTAGTGGGCACTATGGTATTAACAGGGTCCTTTATCTCCGTTGCGGTTTTTACTGAAGTGGGAGTCGATAGATTAGTGTAGCTATTTCGTTGATCCATAATAATTACTTCGCTGTTCGCGTCCATCATTTGCAGTTTCCTATTATGCTTCGATGTTCGTGTCCAGGTGCAGCATTTCCACTTTGTTAGGGTTGCTAAGACATAGGCATGTCCTATGTATAGTATGAATACTAGTGAGAGAAATCCCAGACCAATATAGGAGCCATGAATCAATTTATTTTGTTTATTCCGCAGCTCCTGCTGCAGACTTATCCCGTAGAGTTGGTCTTCTAATTCGTCCAGGGTTTCTTCATTTTTGGTAAATTCCGCTTCTCCAGGGGCTGCTTCTCTAGAGATTGTGTGACTTTCTTCTCCTAGATCCTTTAGATTTTGGCTTTGAACTATCAAGGTTGACATTCGGCTTAAATTTAGCTGAATTCTTGGTTCATATATCATTTCAGTAGATCCCCTTCTAGAGTTGGGTCCTGTCAGGGTTTCTTCCTTCGTTTTCAGTATGCATCCTGGAGACAGTTGCACCATTCCTACTCCTTCCAATATTAAATCTATTCCCGATTGGTTAGGGCAAATTACTTGGGAGGTAACCTCTTTGACAATAGAGTATAGCCAGGCCCTTATGGTAGTTAGGTAGGTCCAAACAGGTAAGACTTCGTATTTTATTCTTACTTCGCAAGTTTCCATTATCTCCATCGATGGTTGGATCAACAGCTGACTCTCGCAGGACGGGCGTTTGGAGGTTTCTAGTATTGGTAAGTTGAAATTACATATATATTTATTTTCGTGTTGTTTGCACGTTTCTAGTTCTTCCAATTTTATTAGCATGTATGTTCTTTGAGAATTTTCCATAATTATATATTCATAATTAGTATGGATAAAAGCTCTTCCCGTTCCATTTTTCAGAACTGATTGAACTACCGGCAGTGAATGCATTTGGTAGATTGAGTAATTAATTCTGTCTAACATAGGTATATCCATTACTATTCTCATGTATCCATTTTTGCAGATTATGGTGACCTTGGCAAGGGCAACGAGTTCTTCAACATTTACTTGGGGTCCAGGAACAGGGAAGTCTAGATTTCCGGCGTGATCCTGTATGCTCCTGTAGATGGGTTCCAGTTGTTCTGAAGTTAGGAGTGAAGGATGTAATTCTCCCTTTCTCGCTGAGTGGATTACGTCTATTAGTTCGTACGATGTCCATATATAATCTTCTAAACCAACTTCTATTGAATGCAGCATGGCTTCAATTTTCCCGGTGATATTTAATTGGAATACTGATTTTTTTGCTTCGCTGACGTCGTCCAGAACATGTGTAAGTTCTGCTTTTATTTCTTCTTGTTCTTCTCCTAATTTTTTATTCCTTGTGTGCATTTCTTCTAGTTGAGCCCTAACCACGTGCGTTTGTTTTCCCATTAGGTGAGATAGATTGGCAGCCACGTGATTCAACTCTTCGATTTCGGCCTCAATCTGCTGCCCATCGTCGTAGGTCAGGAGACCTGCGACCGGTTCAACTATTCCTCCCAGGAATCCTAGCATCGGCGTCGTTCTTCGTTTGCGCATAGACGGTATCATTGTATCTGGGTAGTTTTTCTCCACAAGTTTACTCAAGTCCTTCATTTCTTCTTGGATTCTTGTTTTTGATCTTTCGGCAATTTTGAACTTATATTCGAGATGGTAATTCCGGATGGCCCAGGTGCAATCGTATTCCTTCAATGATTTGCAAAAACCAGGCAAATTCTCAAATCGCTTTTGGTATGCCTCTAGAGCCTGATGTAATTTATTGACTTCTAGGAAAATTAGTATTCTCCATGTTGCAGTTGTTCGTCTCATTTCCGCCACATATTCGTAGTAAATCCCAGTGCTCGAATTGAAGGCGGTGACTCGTACTCCTGGGCTGTCAGCGTACTGATGGGCAGAGAAAATGGGAATAAGTGATAACCAAATTCCGAAGTACTTCATGGCCCTTGTGGGATTCCTGAAAAGAAAATATATTAATGTCAATAATTAATTATTGGGGAAGTTGAACGGGCGTCCCTGCGATCTGGATTTACAGCTTGATTTCTATTTTATTTTATTATTTTTCTTTTTCCTTGCATACCATTTTTACTGCATGGGGCGCACCTCCAACTTCCGCTCTCTTCTGCACATAGCAACAACAATTTTCTTTCAACAGTAAGTTATCAGAAGCTTGTCTGCATGTTTAGAAAAGCGCTCTCCATTTTCAGTCTCCAAGGTTACATTGTTGTTTGGTGTAAATCCCACGATTGTATACGGACCGTGTGCTCGGCTATCAAATTTTCCCTCTCTAGCGTCTTTTACTACGTATACACGATCCCCTACTTTGGCATTTAATGGTCGAGCCCTTTTGTCGTATATTTCTTTAGATCGAAGCTTAGCTTTAATAAGATTTTTAGCGGCGAGCTTCTGGATCTCGGTAACTCGTACAATCAGATCCCGTAAGTAGACTCCGTAGGTTTCGATTTCTTCGCCTTGTGGAAAAGCGCTCGGTGTCCTAGCTACTCGTCCAAATACTAACTCATAGGGAGTGAAATTGGTGGCTTCATGTACCGAAGTGTTATATGCAAACATGGCGAAAGGGAGCAACTGATCCCAATCGTCATAGTTGGTAGCATAGTGCTTAATATAATCAGTCAATACTATATGGCTTCGTTCCAGAGAACCATTGGTCTGAGGTCGGTATCCTGATGTCGTTAATCGTTTTACCTTAAAAAGGTACTCGAGTCTTTTCATCATCTTGCTGATGAAACTTCCTCCTTTGTCTGTTAGGATGCACCTGGGTGCTCCGTATTGAGAAAATAAGTTGGTGGCTACTGCATGAGCAATAGTGGTTGATCTCAGGTCGGAAATTGGCACAGCAATACAGTATTTGCTAAAGTTATCTTGCATGGTGAGAATGTGGCGATTGCCATTGGGTGTAGTTGGCAGTTTTCCTACCGTGTCCAATGATACCTTGTCAAACGGCTCAGCAGGGGTATCCGTTATTATCATTGGTTCTCGGGTTCGCGCACGTACTAGTTTTTGTTCGAGGCAGCTTTTACACCTTCGAATGTAATTGGTGACGTCTTCACGGAGTCCTGGCCAGGTATACCTTTCCCTAATTCTTTTGTAGGTTTTTGTAATTCCTTTATGGCCTCCAATAAGGCTTCCATGGTATTCAGAGATAATCTCTGGACGTAATTCATCGGGGGGGACTTCTATTTTTCCGTGGCACAGGGTAATAGTGATAACCTCATCGCTTGGGTTTATTTTGGACAAAATTTCCGCCATTTTATTCTGAGGAAGTGTTCCTAACAAATCTCCTGAATTCGCCAGACGACATTTAGTTTGCTTATCTCGTTTTAAAGCTATGAGGAGGTTTTGTAAGCCCCTTAACACTTCATCCCAGTCGAGTTCATCTTTGTGATTTCTCTTTATCACGATTGAGTAGGTTTTGTGTCGACCATGGGGAGTGACTAGGACTTGACCTTTCTCCGGTTTGCGTTCCCAAATATCTTGTATGTCAAGACGTTCAGTAGCGATAAGAAGTTTGGCAATTGGATTTGCTGGTTCGCAATCCTCTGATAAGAAATGCGCATAATTGTCGCGTTTATACGTCAATGGTTCCGTCCATTGATGTTCGATTTTTAGTTTTGGGCGTTGGAAAATTTTTGATGGCCGCTATTTTGTTTGGATTAGGTCTTACTCCGTCGCGTCCAATTATATGTCCAAGGTAAGCCACTTCTGTGCGAAGAAAATCACATTTGTCCGGCTGAAGTTTTAGGTTAGCTTTTCGAAGACGTTCAAATAATCTCATGACTTTGACTTCGTGATCCTCTAGGGATTCTGAGTGTACTATTATGTCATCGAGATAGATAAAGGCTTCCGTACCATGCATTCCGGTTAATATATTGTCCATCAGCCGTTGGAAGGTAGCTGGGGCGTTTTTTATGCCCATTGGCATTCGCAAATATTCGAAGTGTCCTCTTGGCGTTGAAAAAGCGGTTTTCATACGATCCTGAGGATTTGTTTCAATCTGGTAGAATCCGCTGGCCAAATCGAAAACGGAAAAGTATTGCGCTTTTCCCAGATGGTCGAGAATATCCGTAATATTTGGCAAAGGATATGCGTCTCCGATTACCTTTTCATTCAGTGCCCGGAAGTCTGCTACTACTCTAAATTTTCGCTTACCTGAGGCATCTATTTTCTTCGGAATTATCATTATAGGAGAGTTGTATGGGGAATTTGATTCCTTAATTATGCCGCTACTGAGTTGCTTCTCTATTTGGCTGCGGACTTCATCACTAGTAGCCTGCGGATGACGATAAGGTTTTCTTACAATAACTTTGTTGTCTGTGGTGGGGATTCGATGTTGGATTAAATGGGTGGATGTGAGCTTTTCACCATTTAGGTGGAAAATTTCGGGATATTTACTCACCCATCTTGAAACGCATTCTCGTTCTTCTTGAGTTAAGTGGGATACGTGTAAATTTTTCATCACCTTTGTAGCTCGTTCCGACTGTAAGTCGGATTCTTCCTTTTTGGAAAATTGATAATCCTCAAATTCCGACTCCGTAGTGTCTCCTCCAGGGAACTCGTAGATATCACAGGGATAAATTTCTTGAGGAGAGATTTCTACACTCACATCTTCATTAGTGGTGTTTATAGCAAATATTCTGCTCACTCCTTCTTTTGCCGTAACCATAGCCTCTCCCATATATATTCCTTCTTTTGTGGTTATTCTGGGTAGGTATCCTTCTTTTGTGTCTGGGTTTTTAATATCTATCGTTATTGGCTGACGGGTTCTTGCGGAAATCAAACAGGTCCGTGGGAAGGGTTTAATTTTTGGCTTCAAGGTTCTTTTGGCATCCTGCGATTCTGCATCCACAAAAGGGATGGGTGTAATTGGGTGTGATATCGTTACCAAGGTATTATGCCTGAAAGATAGTTGTGCCTGTTCCTGCCTGAGGTATGGCCGTCCTAATATCCCTTCACTAGTAACGGGAAAGGTATTTCGGACCACATGAAATTCAACAGGCGAGTCTATTATGGGTAGTTCTAAAGTACCTATTGTTTTCACGGGGTGATTAGTTATACCAGCCAGCAGCACGGCTCGTGTTGGGTCGAATTCTAAGTGTGGCAATAAAGCGGATGTTTTTATTAAATTTAAATCTGACCCTGGGTCGATAAGGAAGAAGGCAGTGTCATTTTTGAACTTTGAGGATGTGATTTTTACTACAGGGGAGTCTTTTGTTTCTCTCCCTGTTCGAAAGATCCTATTGAGTTCTCCGGGTATAGTTTCGATTGGGGACGCTCCGTTGTTGTCGGACTCGAGGTAGCGTCCTTGCCCAGAGTCTGCTTCGCGTTTAAATCTTTTGATGGTCCTGGTGAAGAAGGTCTTGAAGTCGTTATTCCATATCCTTTCCAGGAAAAATTCTGTGGGAATTGTGGTAGATTTGGCAAACCAGAATAGGGCATAGGTAAACCATACCCTGGTAGTGCCTGTTGTGGCGTTAGAAAAGGTGATGGCGCACCTAGGAGGTGTGTCAAATTTCCGTAATATTGCTGTAATAATTGAGCATAAGTTGGTGGTGAAAAAGGTCCACTAGGTATTGTTTGTATCGGGTTTTGCTCTAAATTCGAGGATTTCGAGTTTCCCTTGTAACTTTTCATTTCCTGCCTGTCCATAGAATTCATTTGCCTTGAAAATGGGCTGGGAGGGCGACTTCCGTTGCCTTCATCATCCCTTTTTGCAATGTGGTAAGTTGAGGCCATTGTTTTGGATTTATTCGCATAATCTTGCCTCTCTTCTATGTGTAAGGCATATTCCAAGGCTTCACTTAAATCCTTCGGATTCCTGGTATCAACGAATTTTGACATTTCTTCAGGAAGCCCCCTAATAAAGGCGTCAAGGGCGCAATCGGTAACGGGTTTCAACATTATAGTGCTAGACTTTTCGGTTCCGTACCTAGTGTTATATTTCTCCTCCAAGGTATGTCTAGCACCACTAAGCAGCCCTTGGACTCGATCATAGTAGTCGCTGACCTTTTCAGCCTGTGTCATGCGTAGATTCACAATAGCTTCAAAGTACCATTGGTATTTTTTTGTTGGAGCGAAACGTTTTTTTAAATGCGCGATTAGATCATTTATTTTTCTAAATTGTTTGTCCCTGATGCTTTCTCGAGCTATCCCCTTTAATTTGGATAGCACCGCCTTAATGAACATAGGTTCAGTGGCCGGCGTCACAAATACTGCTCCGTTGCAAATATCCTGTATGAATTCTTTCAATGGTGGAGTTTTGCCATTGAAATCAGGGATGTGATAAGTGCTAGTTTGCATAGTCATATTTTCTAGGATTGAATTCATGACTATACTGGCATCTAAATTAGACCCTGGGTTTTGTATGAGCAAGTTAGGATTACCTCCACTGATGTCACTCACTATACTTCGGTTTGGATCGCTGGTGTTAGTTTCCTCCTCGTTGTGTGGATCCGTGCCCGAATTTTCGTTTTGATGAGACATCTTGCTGTAGGATTATATTATCTTTGCAGAATTTATCCTACGTGTCTTAGTCTTCTCCGAGCTTTTGTCTTTTCGCTTTAAACTCCCAATATATCGGTAGGGAGAAAAGGGCACGATTAAACCTTTCAGTTAGAGGTTGGCGACAGTTAGTTTATGTCTATCACCTCTATCTCAGGTTCTAAGTCCAATTCTGGCGCGAGTATCACCGTGTCTGAGTCGGAATCGTCTGTATCGACTACTGTACGAACATTAGTTATCCTGATTTCCTGTTGATAAGCTATTATCCTTTGCTGGAGAGCTTCTTCTACAGGTAGATCAATAGTTACTACTTCTGGTACTTCGTTTCGCACAACAGGATACCTGACGGTCGGTTTCACCGCTAGAGTGGGAATCAGTTTTTTTACAGGTTTGACCAAATTATTATAAATGATCGAACTAGAGGATATTGTTTTTAAATTTAATTTTAGGTTCGATTTCTGAGAGCGTCTTCCTCTCTTTGTGTTATTTTTGAAAGAACCCTGAGAAAGGTTTGACTTTGGTTTAGGCATTAGGATTAAAGGAAAACTCAAAACGCTGCTTATCTTGCTCAAGGTAGCGCGAGAGAGTTGCGAGAGATTTTTGAATGTTGTTTTATATAATTCAAGAATCTCGGTTTCCTTTTTAAATATGGAAAAGAATCAAATTCTCGAACGCAGCTTAACCAATTCTTCGCTTGTAGCGTTAAGTTTTGAGTCAGCGCGAAAGAGACTCACAAATTAGATTTTTGTTTCTGGTTAAACAAGAATCGAATTCTCGAGGCTTTGCTTCTATTCAAACGTGTTTTTGGATTTTTTTTTTTTGAAAAAGAAAGGTCTTCATCCTGTCAGCTGAGCATGCGATTGGGTGAGATGCAGAAATTCATTTATAGATTTATAATTTAATTCCGCTAATTTTTTTCTTTATCCAAATAGTGTTTGGTTATTTGGGATATCTTACCACACCGGATTTTATTTTCAAAAATGGCACATTTTGAAAATTTTTTTTTTTCCAACACTTTTCGATCATTGATAATTTCTTTGTAAACCTCTGAAAAATAAATGATTTTTATAACTCTGCTTCCCGCTTTGTGTATGCAAGAAAAATTATTTTATGTTTATTGGTTCAGCCAAAATAAATTTTCTGCACGGTTAAGAGCGGCTTCGAAGAAATCTTTAAATTGTTGGTCGTTTTCCAACTTCTTACGTCCTAGTGTGGAAACCACTTTTGCTGATTCAACGATTTTTATGAGGGCAGTTGATGAAGCCGTCGCTTGTACCGTATGAAGCTCAGAATCTGTCACGTCTTTATTTTCTACCGGCGTTTCCTCGATTCTTAATTTTGCAAGAGTCTCATTTATCAACGTTTGATAAGCTAGCCTTTTCTCGAAGGATTCACGTACCTTTTTTCCTCCTCTTGCTCTGGGTTTTCGTTTGATTACGGGTGTACCCTGAGGGGGTGACATTTCAGCACATGTTAAATAATGATATTCATACTGTAAAACTTCACTTCATCGCTGGAGAATGAGCCAAAAATAAAAATGCTTTCTTTCAGCCAAACGAATAAAAAGAATGTCAAATGAATCTTTATTTCAGCCAATCGGCTAGAAACAATTATTCCTCTGTTTATTTATTTATTTTTTTTTTTTATTCGCAGTTTTTCCAGCCAATCGGCTTTAGAAAAACTATTCAAATAACTTTTGACCCATTTCTTCAGATAGAAAGGAAATTTGTTCCAATTAAGGAATCGAAAGTTAATTCATGAACATTCCTTCGGCCAAACGGCTGTAAGGGATGTTAGGCGAACATTTATTACAGCCAAACGGCTAGATATAATTATCCGTTGTTCATGTACTATCTCGGCCAAACGGCTGTAGATAATAACTTTCACTTCCTTAGAACGCAACCTAATAGTGAATTAAATCAAAGATTGATACGGCTCAAAGAAATGATAAATGGAATATTTATATCAGCCAAACGGCTAGAAACAAATATTCCGCCTTTGAATAATAGCTCGGCCAATCGGCTGTAGGTATTACCACTTGATTCTTGATCAATCTGTCAAACAGAAAAAAAAATAAACTAGTTGACTAGTAACAGATTGTTACTAGTAGCGAAGCCGGTGGTTATAGCACATTGAATACTATCGCCACCGCTGCCACCATCAGTTTGTTACAACCCGTCCTAGTTAATAATATTTTATCACTTTTCATTT